>VMBQ01002151.1:63536-144123 GCA_007657795.1 Dreissena rostriformis
TGGTGGTGGTGGTGGTGGTGGTGGTGGTGGTGGTGCCTTAATTTCATTTTTGCCCGATGTTTATTGATACAATGCATTACAAAAATGCAGTTAGCCTTACATTTGGTAAAATTTAAATAAATAACAAGGGAGGCAACTGCTGTAACAAAAAGAACATGCATAAACGGTAGGTTGTTTCCCTTGTTTGAACCATGCTAAATCCTGCCTATTTCCAGTAACTGTGACCTTCACCTGTGACCTTGACCTTTGATCAAGTGACCTCAAAATCAATAGGGTCATCTGCGAGTATTGATCAATGTTCCTATGAAGTTTCATGATCCTAGGCCCCAGCGTTCTTGAGTTATCATCCGAAAACCACCTGGTGGACGGACAGACCGACAGACCGACCGACCGACCGACATGTGCAAAGCAATATACCCCCTTTTCTTCGAAAGGGGGCATAATAATGGAGCTATTTTGAATGAAGGTAGTTTATAGTTCAACATGTACTAAAAGCAATTCAATTAAATTGTAGTTGCCTGACACGACTTTTCACACAAAAATCTACAATGCAGTTATTAGAAAAAATATTATTTTGATTTTTAGTTAGAAATTGTATAACCTATCCCAGCTATTCTGAAATATCCTATTGATTATTATAACTTAAGTGTTACACAGTACATAATGAAAATACTTGACTAAATTATCATGCAGTTATTTGATCGCGACAGTTTGACGTAAATGAATTCACAGGGGAGCGAAATAATATTATGTTTTAGCTATTAAACGTTTTTTTTATGTGTGTTGTATATAGATTTCAAACTTATAATTGGACTAAAGAATAATTTAAGGTTTGTTATTTCCACTTAACATTGTCGAATAATTTTATCAACTTCAAGGATCGAAGCAGGCAATCCAAAGTATAATACAGAGGAATATGTAAATAGAGCTGGTATTATGCTTTTCCTATTTAAACCTTGATTTCAGTGACATGAATGAAATTGAAGAAAGATAAACGACGTCCCACTTGTCCCTTCAATCGATACAGGGTGTTACGGTCAAAATATGCTAAGTCCAATGTGTATGTAATTTAATGTCGTTTTCCGCTGTAATCTCAAATCGTCATACATGCTAGTGGTTTCTTAGAAAACATCAATGTTTTTCCTGCATACATGTAGAGAAAAGAATAATATTACGAGTTTTATTTACTGAAACTAGTTGTCTTCCAGTAAATCAATGTGCTTTTTTTAGAGAGTATATCATTGCACATCTAAATTATTTACTATAATGTTATCTTTAAAAGACACAAAGCTGATGCCATCTCGTAGCATTATTTGGGTCATTATCATGGCACCTGCGATGAGTATGATTGATGTTGACTCGTTGGTCAGGATTTTATTGGGTTAAAATGACGCAATACGAACATTTGCTCCGGTAAAAACAAAATCAGATTCAATTTGGTTGCATGAAAATGCAGGAATCAGCGTTTATTTAAATCCCTGATTAAGTCTTGGCACCTATGCAGGAAACGCATGTGCATCAAACCATGTCCCGTGTTCAGCGATGAAAGTAATAATACTATATTTACTTTTTTTTTTTTTATCGAGTGCACCGGGATTGTCTCCCATATGGCCATCGCCCCCAGAAAGACGTGTTAGTTGGTTACGGGGAATAGTGCAAGATACAGGAGACACCCCGTTCCAGAGGTGACCCTGGGTCTTTAAGTGCCCGGTGTATAGAACCTAGTACACTGCACCTCGGTTTAACGTCTCATGCGAAAGACGAGTTAGTAGGTTAGGTGCAGCGGGGGATCGAACTAGCGATTTCTGGATTGTGAAGCCAGTGTGTTACCACTAGACCACGGATCCGCTACACTTGTTAATAATAATAAAGCTTCAGTTTATAAGCAAATCAAATCAATCGATAAAAAAACACTCTGACATAGACACTTATCGAGGCTTGTAATTATAATTGCACCCCTGTACACTCTTTAGAGATCCGCATTGACCATATTGTATATACAACTACCATTGACGGTATGTATTTGGATTGTGTGTATAACTGAGCCGCGCTCGGGAAAAACGGGGCTTAATGCATGCGCGTAAACTTTCGTCCCAGATTAGCCTATGCAGTTCGCACAGGCTAATCAGGGACGACACTTTCCGCTTGTATGTAATTTTTTCGTTTAAATCAAGTCCCTTTTAAACGAACATCGGTATGCGGAAAGTGTCGTCCAAGTATGCAGACTGCACAGGTGACACTTCCCGCATATACTTGAAGTTCGTTTTCAGAGACTTGATATTGAACAAATTATCCTTAGAATTATTGCATTACACAGAGTGTCATGTATTTATATGACATGAAGACATGTATTTCATACTACTTTATGTTTGATTGATTTGCATTTAATTTAACTATTTTTTGGACATTTTGACAAAATAATTTAAACGCCGTATAAAGGTGACAAATCCAATTATTATGCATATAAACTGGTCTAATTTTTTACCGGATTTCCGTTACTCTTGCATAAAAAAATGCTAATAACACAGCTTAGGTGCAACGTTGTCAAGAATTATGGAAGATCTACCCGTTTCATAATTGGAAGAACTGTTTACAACTTTGCAACTAACGTGGTATGTAGCCTCAATGCGGTGACGTATGCTAAATATAGCCGACAAAAAAAATCACTTTTAATTCTATTTTAAACAATTTTTTACCAGCAGAAAGTAACTTTTTAGATCACTACAAACGTTTTAACCATTCAGAAGAGACCTACATTGTGAGTGATACCGGAAAACGTTGAAAATCAACGATATATTTTTGGTGACCTGAGTCACTTTCACTTTCGAGAGTAAACAGCGATGTAAATAAACTGATTGTTTGAAAACACAATTGACTTGGAGGACACTGTATTTTGAGCTAAATACAAATTAAATTGCTCATTTTTGTATGGTAATGTCCAAAAGCATATATATATATTGTTTTTTGATAACCTTTATAAACAAAATATGAAAAAAATATTTAAAAATCGGTAAATAATTACGGATCGTCACCTTTATAGGGCCTTTAAACTTGCAAAGGTGAAAAGTATATTATAAAACAAATAATAAACATGTATGACCGTGTACAGTCACTACCGTTAACATATTGTGTTATTGCCACAGAAATCATAAGTTTATTCGCTATTCGTGGTAAATGTTTTGGACCGTAAGGCCCAGTCTCACTATGATGCCGGTGGAGCCCCGGTGCGTGATCCGGGATCTACCGGGATGAACCGGGGCTCTACCGGGATGAACCGGGGCTCCACCGGGGACGACCTGGATGAACCGGGGACGACCGGGGACAACCGGGCCCCATCGGGTAAGTATTAAAATGTGTAATACCTATGGGATGAACCGGGAGTCACCGGGAAGGACCGGCAACGACCCGCGCGGCACCGGGAACAACCGGGACGGCATCGGGAACAACCGGGACGGCACCGTAGCTCCACCGGGGCCCATATAGACCCCTTACGAGCTACGACAACGCCCCGGTTGTCGCTGGTGGTGCCCAGGTGGAGCTCCGGTGAATGCCGGCAGAGTCCCGGTATAGCTACGGTACATCGGTAAACCGGCGCTCTGCCGGGACGCCACCGGTATTCACCGGGGCTCCGCCTGGGCATTAACGGCGACGACCGCAATTAAACCGGGGCGTTGCCGTAGCTCTGCCGGGGTTTGATGCCGGTATAGCCCCGGTGAGTGCCGGTGGAGTGACGGTAGACCGGGGCTCTGCCGGGACGCTGCCGGCTTTCACCGGGGCTCCACCTGGGCATTATCGGCACCAACCGGGGCACTGCCGGGGCTTCACCGGGATAAACCGTAGCTTGTCCGGGGTTGACCGGGCTTCAACCGGGGCGGCACCGGGAAATAGTGTGACCGCGTTAAAAATGTTCGACGAATCATCCCGGTTCTCGCCGGTCGACCGGCAATAGTGAGACTTGGGCTTTATATTTACATATTTCAATGAAAGTAATATAATCGTTAGCCTAATTTAATATATCCCGCGGCAGTTATATGTTAAATATAATGTTATTAGAAAATAGTACACAAGTTCACAACAGTAACTCGATGAGGCGTTATTTAATTAGTTATTTTTATAATTTATGCATTATAACATTAACATACCTGTACAGCAAAATACCCATTCAAATTCAACTAATGTAGATACTAAATACTATAACAGTTATGTGTTTAATTAATTATAATTTAATTTAAAGAACAAGAGTTTGAATACATAATTCATACAACTTACCACTTGATAAACCAGTCCGTGATTTAACATTGATAGCCACCAAGGTATCTATGTCTTTCCAACAGCTGATAAACGCAGAGGCGTCATCCAAATAGTGTGACTTTTACTTTCGATTTCAAACTATGTTTGTCAGTCAAATTTTTTGACAGTATTGTTGTTACGGTTTATTATATGTATATATTATTCAGTACGTTTGGTAAATAGGTTCGTAATTAAAAGTGCATCTTAAAATATATATAAAAGTCTCAATATGGCAGTATCAGTTTGCACAATATGGATCAACGCAATGGATTACCTGGCTTGTCAATTTTCTAAAAATTGGTATGGATCGATGAAACATTTTTTGAAAATAAACTTATACTGAACGCGTGTGCTATTAGGAACATGCTGGGTCGTTTCCAAATATAAACTGCTTGCACGTTTTACAACACGTGCTTGATAAAAAAAAAACATCTGATTCATGTTTAGGCCAAATCAAAATAATTCCGTTTCCGGTATTTTGCTCTAACACACAGGCTTTGGAAGTAGAAAATAATAATTTTGAGATTGTAGAATATTGAATGTTGTATAGAGATGTCGCAAGTTTGACTTTCGAACCCCAACCAGTTTTCGGCGCTTCAATATGCGATTCACACAAAAGGCCTTTCACGCAGAAAACCCGCATATGAAAGGTCCCCAAGATCACTCCTCGAAACGTCCCCTAGACGACAATGACACAGTGCC
Source organism: Dreissena rostriformis (assembly GCA_007657795.1). Taxonomy (NCBI): domain Eukaryota; kingdom Metazoa; phylum Mollusca; class Bivalvia; order Myida; family Dreissenidae; genus Dreissena; species Dreissena rostriformis. Next base: position 68,529 of record VMBQ01002151.1, read on the forward strand.
TTCCGACGATGATGACGGGTCTCGAGTCAAACACACAGCCGCAAAACGTATCGGTCCGAGCCATACTGCTACGCACACAGTTGATATTTCGAAACAGGATAACCCGGGTGTGCACTTGAACGTAAATGAGTCGTGTTCTGAGAAAACTGGGCATAATGCATGTGCGTAAAGTGTCGTCCCAGATTAGCTTGTGCAGTCCGCACAGGCTTATCAGGGGCGACACTTTCCGCCTAAACTGGATTTTCGCTAAGAAGAGACATAATTTAAACGAAAAATTCCATAAAAGCGGAAATTGTCGTCCCTGATTAGCCTGTGCGGACTGCACAGGCTAATCTGGGATGACAATTTACACATAAGCATTATGCCCAGTTTTCTCATAACACGACACAAACGGTGGTCTTAATAGCGTTCGATTGGTCATTGTCGGCTCAGGTACTACGTAAAAGTACACAGGGTACTCTAAAGTATACTACAAAGTACCCGGGTACGGAAAATACACTAAAAAGTACCCCGGAGTATGACCCGGTGCCTTTACGCGTATTTTCCGTATCCGGGGTACAATGTAGTATACTTAAGATTACACGAGGTGTTTTTAAGTAGTTCCTGAGCCGACAACGACCAATGAGCATTAATAGCCGGATTAGTGACCATATAGATAAAGCTGTGTTCCCACTGCAGATCAGATCAACTCGATCAAGCCCGACCAAGCGGTCGGGTACTGGTCTGGTTCGGTCGGCATGAGTGGTCGGGGGCGTTCGGGTAGGTCGGCATTGGTCGGGCTTCCTACCCGATATTTTTTGACATGTCAAAAAATATCGAGTAGCGGTCGAGTAAGAAATGGATCGAGAAGCGCTCGGGAAGTGGTCGTGTATTAGTCGAGTAGAAGATCGAGTTGATCGTGAAGCAATCGTGTGGCGATCGGATTGACATCTTTTACACGATTTGTACCCGATCCGCTCGACCTCTACCCGAGTTATTTTAGATCGCAACACGATCCACTCGACCTCTATTCGATTTGATGTACAGATTTACTAGACTGCTACCCGACGGCTACTCGACCGTACACGATCACTTCACGATTACTATTCGACCATACACGAGCTCATGTCACTAAAACAAAACTCACGTGCAAAACGTCGTGCTTGTCTCTCATAACCTTCTTAGAATCGGACGAGTAAACATCCAAAGATGCCAAGAAAGGGGAAAAAGGCGACTGATACAGCTAAAACTAGTTAAACTAGTGGTAAATGTACAGTCGCGGAGACTGAAGCTCTAACCATCTGGCCCACAACTGTAATTGTTCAATCTCCATGATGATTAAAGTGATTAGTGAACAACAATGTTTGAAGTTTTTATTCTCAAAGTTTCAATACACGACCGTTCGCGACTTTGTACGACTGTAGTACGACCATCACGATCTGGTCGTGTGAAGATCTGTTGGCGTTCGAGCTGAAGTCCACTTGGTCGAGCTGAGATCGTAAAGGGCTCGCGTATAGGTCGAGATGATCGAGCGGAAATCGGAAAGATGGTTGAGTGGACGTCGTGAATGAGTCGTGTGGGGGTCGTGTGTTATCGACAAGAGGTCGAGAAGAAGTCGTGTTTACCCTTTTTAGTCGAGCTTGGTCGGGTTTGGTCGGGAAATTTCGGTGATCGCGATGATCGAGTTGATCGGATCGGCAGTGGGAACCCACCTTAATAGTTGCATAACGGCATGAAATATCTCTCACTGAATGTGTGTGGCTTATAATAGAAGTATGAAGATCCAGAGTTTAACAGTTTTATCAATACTAATGAAATTATTGTCTTTCGTGAGACTAAGTGAGGTAGTTTAAACATTTTAGAAATATACACTTTAAATATGTTTGGAAATACAGTAAATTAATTTCTTCAAAGAAAGCAGGTGGTATAGGCTTGGCCGTTAAACATTATTAAGTTAAGCTCAACCCGTTATCGATAATAGATATAGTTTGTGGTTTAAAACGCACACTACAATCACGAAGTGTGGCGATGTGCTGTGTGGTTCAGGGTGCATGTCCCCTGAATGATCAGTTTGCCTGAAAGGCGATGTATTCATTGACATTTAAAATGACATTGACTCATATTTAAACAGAAATACAAATATATGCTTATTTGGTGACTTGAACTCGACAGCACATGTATTGTCTGATTACATTTAACCTGATTATTATATTTTTTAAAGAAAGTAATCTATTATAATTACACGAAGAACATATCAGTGATGAATTGTTATTAACCAAAGTGATTTTTTTCATTGAGGAAAGCTATAGTGTGTTAATGGAAAAGAGCTTAAAGTACGTCTACTTCGTGACTATAACTGTAAATATTTACCTTACAACCATATATACCATATATAAGAAAACCATATGACTACTGGCATTATTAAAAAAAGACACAATGTTATTCAATTGTGAGACATTTCTATACATCATAACAAATTAGTCAAACACTCTTTCTTCTGAATGAACTTCGTTCAACAGTCAGTTACACAAATTTCTCACATTATGTCCGTATTGTAATGACGTGGTGTTCCCGAATAAAATCAACGAAAAGGAAGCTCACGGGAATTACCGCACTGGCTAATCAGGGACTACACCATCCGCCTAAATATTTTCATTAAGAAGAGACTTAATTTAAACAAAATATTCCATAAAAACGCAGTGGCGTCCCTGATTAGCCTGTATGGACTGCACAGGCTTAACTGGACGCATATGCATTAAGCCGAGATTTCCCAAAAAGAAGGCTCATATCAACGTTTGAAAGGTTTCTGGGGCGTGACAGATACCGAAGGGAAGTCGGTTACATTCATAGAACTCCAGAGAGCGCCTACCTAGAATGCTGTGTTTTCTTAGTTTTTTCGGCTTTTTCGACCTTCCAAGTACTCGATGTCATGTGGAGATGAAGTATAAGTTACAGTATATGGCTCCTGCCAGTAGGTGTAAGTCTTCGTCAATGCAGGAATGTACGCATCTTTATGTGTGCGTGAATTCAAAGTTCAGTACTCGACACAGATCCGAATTGTACCGTCTCTATATCGGAAAATTACAGCATTTAATGAAAATGAACTGCGAGTACAGTTAGTTATAGAAAGCATACTACTTCACGTTGGTTTAAAAACTCTATCCTAAATTGTGTCGATAGCTTCAATTCAAATAGCAAACCACAAAGAGTAGAATGTGCTTTTAGGAAAATGACCAACACAATGAGCGTTCTCATTTGCATAAAATGATTAACTACAAATTAACAAAACGCGATATTTAAGTACTCTGTTGGATGAATATCTGGTTATTTGGTTAACTTAAATATAACTTCAAACAAACACTTTCAGTATGTCGTAGTGATAATAAAAATGATATCCACTGGCGTTTTACTTTGTTCATGTTCAAATGATGCATGTTATTTTATTTGTTAAATAAGTCTTGTTGGTGAACTGGGGTGAATCAGTATTCACAAAAACGAAGTTTTGGTTCCATAATAGCGCAGTGTATAGTATGTAGTGGTAAATAAACATATACAAACTCGGCCCGATGTTGACGTGAAAACATTCGGTAATTTATTGGAAGATAGAGGTTGCCATTCTTGACATAATTATTTTAAATAGATAATCTGTATGCGAAAACTGATTTGTTGAATACAAGATGTTTTTTGTTCTTTTTTTTTATTTCACATTTATATTGCCAGCATACACACATATGACAACAATAAGTAAGTATTACCAGATGTAACACGTTAATTCATCGAAATATCAGTACGCCACTTTGCAGTGTGTCATTTTGGATTTCTGACTTCTATAAAATAGGCAGTCAGATTTACAATTAAAAACATTTCTTGACATGTATACATGTATTATGTAATGGACATCGAAAGAATGAGAATTCACTGAAGTACGCCTCACGTAAGTAAGAAGCTATTGTTTTAGATTATACGTTTGGCGTTCTAATAGAATTGTGTAATGCAAACAAGAAAAAGAAATGACACAGTCGAAGGGGATATACTTTAATGGTTTAAACACAGCTACAGTGTGAAAATGTTAACATAAACATTATTTAAATAATTGATTGCGAAGTAAAAAAAAAAAAGTAGTTCTGATAATTAGCACAATTTTATCGGCCAGAGTATATTATTATATACACCAACTTATATATATAGACTTGAGAATATATTCCGGTTACAGTCTTTCACTCTAGAAAAAACAGCACTTTAGCATGTGCAATTACTCATCACATTAATTTAAGTTGTCCTTAATATAAAACAATAATGACGTCTTTAATTATCTAAAGATTGTTATGGTAGACCCAACTTTATGAAGGGGTGTTTTATTTGGGCATTTAAAAATAAATAATATTCTTGAAACTGTACGCTCAAAAACTACTTGAAAGTTATGTCTAGGATGGCAGTAAACAACTAAAATTATATCATTTTTCGTTAGATACAGTTCGTTAAGGACACACGCAGCATTTTTAGCCGGTACATATTTAAACTTTTAAGTACGATTTCTGTGGCCGAAGTCTATTTTTGCTTAAGTCTAAGAATGAGTTGGTGAATGTGGGACCTGGTTGTCAACGTTAAAAAAACACAAACATGCTTATAACAACTACGTGTGTTCTTTAACAAATACAATCGATTTATGTCCAAGGACATTACAACATTATCAAATACCGAACGCATCGCAACATAAAAACACAGCTGGGGCTGTATTCATCTGCCCATGTTTTGACTTAAAAATAAAGAATATACTTAGAACCAAGAAAAACACATTAAGCATTTGAATATATAAAGGCTTCAAATGCTATTTATGTCAAAAAATAAATTGTTCTTAAAATAGAAGTGTGTAGATAGAGGTGTTTAATTCCATGTCGTATTGCACTGTATTTTACTATACTGCATTAACAATTTCGGACATTGTTTTACATTCAGCCTTAAGTCTAAGAATTTGCGAGCCCTGGTCTATCAGTAAGGTCACTTGGAATTGAATGTTTCCTGTCAAAAAACCTTAACAATTAATATTTAAAATAAACACATGGTTTAAGTAAAATAGTATAAATTTCGAAAAATTAAATAAAACAAATGCCTCAATATTGTAATGAGAGGAACAAAATATCCGGAATTAAAAACATAGGGTCGACATACAAACAAGTGTTTTGTAAACTTTAACGATGCTAATCTACGCAAAATACGTAATAATTCAGCTGCATTGTACATTTTCATTGTTTTCGTGTACATATGTAACTATTGATTAATAACACTGCCAAGACGGTAATTTATGCTTAAAATAACAATTAAAGTAAAATATCTTATTAGATGCAATGCAAAATATGCAATACATACAAATATATACAAAAAAGGCAAATATGTTAAATACACATACTCGACAACATCAAGTATATCGTAAGTTTCAAGACATCCTGATGAATATTTAAGCAAGATGCAATACACTGTAAGTATACATAATAAGTATTTCATGATTTTAACTCCCCATACCATGGCTGTTATCTGCTCACACAATATATTATTAAATTTGAATTATATTTTCGTAATACAATACACATTTAACAACGCATCAATGACAATACTATATGACTAAAATAAACGATAAGTAAAAGTACCTGGTAAGATACCATGCATCATCCATATGCATACTTACACAAGATGCAATCACGCAGGTATAGATATTGTACAATATGTCATATATTTTAAGTTTATATAAGTGACAACATCAAACACATATTTTGTTCCAAAACATTTCCAAACGATGAAAAAATCACAGCGGAATAACATTAAATAATATGTTAACAAAGATACATTCTCAAGTACTTATTTCTAGCTTTCAATGTTTTTACCAAAAAAGGAAAGAACACAGTCGACTGTATCTAAAACGTGAAGAGTATAGTCAACAACATTTTACACTCTGGTAAAAACGTATGTTGCATGTTTGTGTATTATGCTAAATGCTATGACAGTGTAAGTCGACAACTACTGTGGCACAAGTAAATGTCTGAAAAAAAAGCAATACAATGGTGCCCATGTATTCATCAGTAAAAGCAGCAATCAGGTTACACAATAAAAAATCTGAATACATCAATGCATACTCTAGTGTAAAACAAGGCGATCCTTGCTCACGCATCTGTTCGCGATGTTCGTTAATGACATTATTGAAAATATTATCTCAAATAGTGAAGGGATCATAATGATTTCACATTCTTCTCATTATTTTACGCCGATGATCAAATCTTTTTTTTTTCAACTTTGCCCACATCAGTCCAATGAATTGTAAAGAAACAAACTTAAAATCAATATAAGGAAAACAAAAGATTTTAATTTCGTAAAAAGTAACCGACACTCAAGTTTTATCTTTTATTTATATGGTATATCGTTGGAAATCGTCTCATTATTTAAATGTGTAACTTTATTTAAGAACAGAAACTGGTATTAAACAAGATGTGTTTGTGAAACATAATGTCCCCTTTTGAGCGATTTTGACCCATATTTTTGACCTTTGACCTTGAAGGATGACCTTGACCTTGACCGTTCACCACTTAAAATGTGTAGCTCCATGAGATACACATGCATTCCAAATATCAAGTTTCTATCTGCAATATTGCAAAAGTTACGGCCAATGTTAAACTTTGTGCAAACAAACAAACAAACAAACCAACAAACAGACAGGTCAATAACAATATGTCCCCCAGTACAGACTGGGGGACATAAAAATACAATCGACATCAGAACACGCTTACTGTACAGAGCACTTCATCGACGTTCAACTGTGATAAACCAAAATTCCAAATTTATGAAAATTGAAATCTTATTGATAATTTTGTAACGCCAATTCTTAACTATTCTGCTGAAATATGGGGAAATGATTCAGGAAAAGAATTAGAGATAATTCATACAAAATGTTTAACAAAACATAAGTTCGTCAACAAATCTATGAGCGCTGTATGGTGAATTACGAAGATATGCCTTATTTGTATATTTTATACGTAAACTGCACATATTTAAATATTGGTTCAAAACAGTATCATCTACCAATGCTAATTTAAAAAAAAACATATTCATTACTGCTCAATGACGCGGAACAAAACATAACATACAACAAAAGAACTTGGGGCGTATCAAATCAAATCAATACTCGATCAGCGAATTTTAATTTATATATGAACTGAAAAAGAAACACAAAGAGAAAAGTCTGAACGAACTTACACTTACAATCTTACTATACAAGTTTGTTTACTAAACAACTTCATCAGTAAAAAATAATACCTGTACACAATTCGCCAAAACTCACTACATATTGCCGCATCACGAATACGTTTAATGCAGAACACTATCTTGTTATCATTACAACGAAAAACAAATAACCCTAACTAAATACCGTATATCATCACATAGATTAAAAATAAAACGAGGTCGATACCACAATCTAGCTAGGAATGACAGAAAATGTAAACGGCGTAACATACATGACGTAGACAGTGACTACCATTTTAGTAATATGTCCAATATACAGAGAGGTATACTAATTTCTATCTTAGATGGATAATAATCAATATAAGTGTTAAAGTGATACTATGTATGTTATTAAGCAGTGAATTCTTTGTTAACTTCTATCATAATCTCAGTTTTTAATGAAAAACAGTCATTATAAATGTTAAAGTGATAAAATCTTTGTTATTTATCAGTGAATTCTTAGTTTACTTATATCATGATTTGTATTGCTCAAGAAAATCCGTTATAACATGGAACCAACTAGTTTTACTTCAAAATGATTATGTTCACGACGCCTGGGTTAAAACCAATTCAGTTGAATAAATAAAAAATGTCCCAACAAAATTTGATGGAAGTTTTAGAAATCTCCTGATTTCGTATTTAACGCAATACCGTTATATGATACGGGCTTGCCATATAATGGTTGTTGCTCGTTTGTGAAATAAAAATATAATAGTAATATTTCAAGTCACACATACTTCAAAAATACTCGTTAGCTAATTATAAAATACATTCTGGTAGTATATTAAACATACATACAAAAACGTTATCTGAATAATTGAACTTATAAACATATGAACGAATTAATCGTGTTCGTTGAATAAACATATAAAACATATATCGAATAATTTGCTCATACAAAAGCCAAAAAAAATCTAGGTTTTTACACAAAAGGTTGTTCAGGTTTCAAAAACCAATGACTTATCACCTTCATCTATATACAAAAGTAATCACATTTAAATCCAATACGATATATAACTCAAAAGCAATACACATTTATACACTATTATAATAATATTAATAATGTCTGAAACATTTTTGTAATTGTATCGTCATTTATAAATGAAATATATTTATAAGCACCATCACAACCCTCCTACACGTAAAATGCAATACCATATATTCACTTTCGCGAACCTTTACTAAACTGTTTTAAAAACTGAAAAACAAACGCGACAACATGTTCTTAAAAATCACCTAAGAAACAAAACAGTTTTTAAACTACATGTACTTACATGAATACTTTTTTTAAACAATGAAAAGATAAAACTGACGAATAAACTTAAATATTTAAACAAAGAATAGGTTTTCAAACACTCACAAACTGTAACATATGAAGAGTGTCAATGAGAAATTCCTATATAAAATAAAGAAAATATTTCCGAAAAAACGGTAGTTATTATTAGCATATATACAATCAGCCAGGACATTCATTAATGTGCAATTTATAGATTTGAGCAAGAAACACGAGGTTTATATAATACACGTCGCAACGTCAAGTAGCGTCACGCAATATTAACATTTTTCCGGTTATATATTGACGTTTACGTAAACAAAAAAATCCTAATGTAAAAGCATGTGATAAAAAAAGATCATACAACCGTTCCCATTTTATACCATGATATATTAAACTTTTCCAGGAATGGTATTGGTAAGCTCGCCAAAGCCTCGCTTACTAACGAAATTCATGAACTGGTTTAATAAAATATGGTATAAAATAACAACTCGTGTCAGATCCTATAAATCTCAAGAATGGAATATGTTCCTTTGAGAATGGTTTTTGTTTATCCAATGAATGTCTGTATATATACATATAAAGAAAAACTCACACAAATAATACGCAATAAGAAATTACTCTGTAAAGCAATTAAAAACACTTTTAAAAGCTGGTTCTGTAAATCGTGTTCACAGTAATAAACATTGGAACTATTTACAATATCACATAAAAACATGTATCTTTTCACAGTTAAATAAAACAAGCAACTTATTCTACACATAAAGATATCACAGGGGCAATATATACAGAGTATGTATGATACAATATTTTATGTGTGATCGATTTTTTTTTAATAACACGTTTGCAGGTGTTTGGCAAATAAATACACAATTTTATGACGATATAACTGACTATGTTTTCTGTGTATTTCTGTATCTAACTGAGAATGGCTCACATGTTATACATTTTATGATAACAAAACATATTTCATATACATTATGTACACGACCGGCAAAAATAAAATGTCCAAACATTTTTTGACGGACACAATTTTTTACTACAGTTACTTAAGTTCTAAAGAATTTTTCATCAAACATCATATACACTTTTCACTTTTTCTGACACTCATTTTAGTCCTACGCCAAATGTGTTTTGAATGAATTTGTAAAGACTCTGTGCAATTAGTGCCGCAGTATAACTGATATCTCGAATAAAGAATTCGAGGACTTAAACACCATTCATGCCATTCACTACGTCGATGATGTGTGTTGCAATTTCAAGAGCCAATTCAGCGTCAGTTTTGCTAATCATCTCAGACGGAATGCTGTTGCTATGCATGCTATCTGGAAAGAGTAGTCGGGCGCTTCCAATTCTTTCTTCGAATTTCCTTGCCTAAAAAAGTAAAAATACAAAAGTAAATGACTAATTGTTCTAAACAAAAATGCTCTCGCTAAGGTGATTAGAAGTAATGCATAACTCATTTCTTGATGCACACAGAACACACGTTAAGTCAGCTGTTCGGCATGAACACTCGTGGGTGGCTGTAATTAAATACGTCTTAGAAATACCTCTGATGTTATTGTATTATTCCCCAGCGAGACTGCCATGTCAAGAAGACTATTGGAGCGCTGGTAACGTCTATTTGCGAATTTCACGAAGCACGCAGCATTGATTGCGTGTTCGCATGCCTGTACAAATAGAGTATAGAGTAAAACATGCATTTTGTATTTTTATTGTTAAGTCCAAGACCATTAAATTGTATTGTTTCCATGATGTATATAAACATGTTAATAGCTATTCCTGGAGGAAATACCAAAGGCTGTACTAATAGTACCTAATTATAAAATGAATACAATTAATATTTTATAACTATAATATGTAACAATCTGTCATACAAAAATAATTCATTACCTGCCGGAAATTAATACATATCCAATTGTATGTCTTTGGATGACTCGACTCACATAGGAGGTGGGCCTGACCAGTCTGAAAGTGTAGCTTCGCTTGTTTTAGCCAACGCTTATATTCACCAGCATCAATGGTTTTGCGAGGTTCCGGTATTGCACGAACAAAGGCAACATGACTAGCCGCTCTATAAACAGCAATATTCTTTCGGAATTCTTCACAGTAAAAATGTCCAGTTGCGTCCGTATCTTTGAAAAAAGTATCGTACCCAGAATCAGACATATCCGGTCGAACTCTCCCTGTCTGATTGTCAATTATAATTTCCTCTCCACCATAATTTTCGAACCAAAGGACACATTGAAGTATAAAATTAAAAACTCTTGAAACGATTTCGTTATTGACATAACTACTTGGATGCCATCGGAGTAACATGCGTCTTATTATGCGTTTTCTGTCATTTACACTAAAGTGCTGAAACGCTTCATTGAGCAGTCGCCATACTCGAGTACAACTTTCTTCACACGGAATCGATGTAATGGACTCATCGTCGTACGTAGATCTATCAACACTGCCGCCGCCAGTCCGTGGAAGAAACTTGAAAAGCCGAAATATAGGAACCATCAATGTTCCTCTTTGTGTCCCTCCGTTGACGGAATATTTGATACATAATGACGACGTTTCATTTGTATCAATACATCCAAGTATGCTGACATAAATGTACTTAGCCTCTTTGTCATCATCGGTTTCAAGTTCCATCGCTACAAATCTATATTCATGCTCTTGGAAAGGTGCAATTTCTTGTACCATGAAAGGACAAAACTTTTTGTCGACGTATGCTCCCAACTGCGGAGATACGGAAAGAAAAAACTCGTCGGTGCATTGATATGCTGTAACCCTTTTCCGGTCTAGGAATGTTGATACCTCTTGATGTGCGTCAACATATGTTAATAACTGTTGTAACAGCTGACTCGATGCTTTTGAAAGCCGGTTTTCTGTTATTCGCTCTAGAAGTTCCATCATTCCTTCTTGAAGTATAAATGAAGCATCTGGTCCATTACCTCCTTGGAAAAACAGGTGATAACAAGCTTGGTCGTGTCCGTCTGTTGGCATCATGCAGACATGATAGTCTCTGTCTATACACCCTAGGTCTTCACCATTGAAGACAACAACAGTCTTAAGTCCATTGACCTGTTTAATGCGTACTTGCGAAAGAAGCTTGCACATGGTGCTTTCAACGTCGCCAACGAGATGTTTTGCCGAAGATGATTCATTTCTTTGATGATGTAAGATTCTGCACAGTGCTTCAAAAAACTCAAACGAATGGATAAAGTTTTCGTAAAGAATTGCTGTACGACTGCATGGAATTTCTTCCATGCTGCTCAAAGAAACCCGTTCTGAAACTTCATTTGATAATATACGGGGCTGTAAGTGACTTGGTAGTGTTTTAAAAATGTCAATAGGGTCTGACATTCGGATGTTCAGTCTTTTAAAGCCCATAAACAAATTGATGGTGCGTTTGGTTTGTATGTATTCACTGTAATATTTGTTATCTTCCACAATTAATTGATTCGATCTACACATTATTCCACAGTTGTTCGGCAAATACAGCAAAGCAACATTTAAATTCTTTCTCTCATCTTCGTTGTCTGAACGGAGTATGCAAAACATTTTGTCTATCGCTTTCGATACTTGCATCAATATGTTTTGTGGCAGTTCTTTGTCTGCGTATAGTGAATGAATATCATTCAGTACATCAGCATATTGTTCACAAGTAACTTCATTTGAAGAACCAACTCTTTCAAACAATTCAAAATAAGGACTGAGTTCTTTCGGCACTTTGAATAAAAACGGCCGGATTTCATCTGATTTTGAGCCGCAAGTAAATGTCTTAGATGGCCGTACCAAAGCTTCATCGGGAATAAAAATGAATGGTGTGCTTTGCAAACTGATTCTGCGTAAACATAATGGAACTCGTCGTTTCAAAAAATCATACAATGGTTTCAAAAAGATCATTTTGTCCGGAAATTGTTTAAACTGTCCAAAATCTTGACTGAGAACTCGACAAACGTTGTTCGTGTGTAAAATAACATCTTCCAATTCTGGTTCCATTTTAATTTGCAGACGTTTTACAATATTCGTACTTGGAAGGGAATTTAGAAGCGGTACAGTTGACCAGCAAATTGCGCTGACATTAAATCCACATGAATTTGCAAAACATATAAACTTTTCATTCTCGCAATATGATGGACATACACGCGTCATGTGTCTCGGAACTTGATAGGGAACAACAAACCTCATACTACGTATACTAAGGTAATACTCGTCCGTACAAGAATTAAGAGATGTTTCAAACAAATATTTCACTAGGACATTTGATGATTCAATCAAATCTCTTGTTAATCCAAAAGCTCCTCTTGTCTCTAGAGTTTTCGCAAAAGTTACTAACATTTCTCCCGAAGGACGGACGTTGAGTCCAAGGCGGTCCATAAATTTCTTCCACTGTCCAGTCATGAATTGTTCCGGTAAAAACATATAGCTTTCAACCATTCTTTCAAACACAGGATGTGATTTGTCGTACAACTGCATAACACGGTAATTCATTCCGTTTATTGTAATAAAAGGCAAACGTGATAAGTGATCAATAAGCTTTCGGTTTTCTAGTGATGGTGGTTGGACAAGGATAATGTTTCTGATGCATTCAATATGAGCAAGCCAGTGCTCTCTTGGCATACACTCTCTACATGAAAATACGACTTCATTATAAAACTTCACTGCATTGCCGTTGTCCAAATGCAGAATGCGGTAAAGGTCTTCGCAACCTTTGATCTCTTTTAGCAGACATTTCCCTGAAGCTATCGTCCATTCATTGAGCCCAGCCGTTGGAATATCTTTTGGTAAAATGAAACAACTGTCAGAAACGCTAACAAAATCTCCGCAAATAGTTTCAAACAAAGGTAATGACCGCAACTGCTTAACTGCGGCCGTTATATTAAACAGCTTCGCCTGTGATTGTTCCATGAAGTAATGCAACAAATTGAAGGCTTCTTGACTTGTCATACGACTTTTGTGGAATTTAGATTTATTGAAGCACAAACAACTCAGCAGTAGATGTGGTCTGTCTTCTGATGCAATCAGTCGAGTCACTTGCTTTTCAGAATCTGGATCGGCTGCAAACACATCGGTATCTAAAGACGATATGTGCAGTTTAGAAAGTAATGGACCAATGTCTTCCCTTCGGGGTAGCTGCAAAAGGAGATAAGCCTTTTTGAGTGGAAAAAGCTTATATTGATCGGTTGATGTCTTTGTTTCTTTTCCAGGCAAGAAAGACCAGTCTTCTAGCAATTTAACGTTTCTATCGAATTCTTTTTCGTTAGCGGAGCTTGTCAAAATAAAACGAAACAGTCTAGAAATAAATGAAGACCCAATGCTCGCAACTGCGTTCTTTTTCCACGGCACACAAGATCCAACGCAATATATTGACGCTTCGTATGAATGAGACAAAAGATCACGCACATCTTGAACTGTCAAATGCTTTAAGATTTGTTTTTCAAACAATTTAGAGCTCCACAATAAATGCACTAAATCATGATGCACAAACAGATTAGCGGACCGTGGAAGCAAATCACTGTATTTCGAACAAAACAGTTTCTTAGATCCAAACAATACAAGAGTCGACGCATTTGTAACGCACAACGGTAAACCGTTAATTGTTTCGTCAAACAATATGTCCCTCTTCAAGTATTTTAATAGGCTTTTCACTATCTCCAAATGTTTAATTTCTGTATCCTTGAGGGGTTTATTTAAACAAGTCACCCGCTGTTTGACAATAATTGCAACTAGCTTTGGACAAATGCTCGTCGTCTTGAGGTTACACACTGCTGCGATTGTTTTAATAATATCACTAGGCGTTTCAGTTATAAACAATCCTAATCGTTGTAATATTTTTTTAACATTGCAAGCGTCCTTGTAGGTGAAACCATTTAATTGATTGAAAAGCGTATTGACAACAAGTCCTTTCATCAATGGGGTTTCGATTTTTAAGCCTACCCAGTTTATGCCACCAACGATATCCTCTTCTATAGAGGGAAACAATTTTAAATTCTTTTTCACAACGGATGTATAAAAATTGTCCACCAGAGTTTTTACACTATTACATTTGGGGCGATTGCGAGGAAAATATGAGAAATACTGTTGTATCTCGATGAGAGGTAGAGTATGTTGGGTCGGTATGTTACAATTTACGATGGATAATTGGAGACGTTCCAGGGCGAAACAAAGTGATTCAGGTATAACGCTTGATAAAATAAACTCATTCCAATACTTGAGACAACCACGATCATCATCCACAAGTCTTCGACGTCCTCTATCTACTGCAAAATGACCATTCACATGAAATGGAAGTTCATTCGTATCACACAATGGTAAAAAACAATATGTCTTTCCCTGAATAGGATTACACTGAGGTGCGATGTTTCGTCTTTCTGTTTCTTCCGAACATATCTGAGCATTTGTATCATACAATTTTACAGAAATTCCTCCTAATGGTAATAAACCAAGCTTGTATTTGTTAACGAGAGGTGCAAACTTCTGAACTAAAATGTTATCGCTTGATCCAAACTGATACACAATTAACCAGAGAGACGCTTCGCCTCGAGTATCACTTATGAGCATCTTGTACAAAACACGTATTGCCTTGCCCATAATGTTTTCAGTTTGTTGTAAAATCAACATCTGGTTAGTCTGTATTTGTTCGAAAAAGATACATCTCTCCTTATCTTCTTCTTCTTCAATTTCTGATTTTACTCCATACAGTTCTGTGTAAACATGATTTTCATATCGCATTACTTTGATTGTTTTTAAATGCTTTAGAAAAATCATCATTTCGGGCATCGTTTTCACAAATTCATCAAGCATTACATCTATGTCAACTTGAGACGAACAACATCCACTTATTACCGACTTAGTTGTGCGTAGTGGAAGCCGAAACATGGTACCAAACTCGCCGTCAAAGTCTGGATATCCTACTGCTATATCAGGAAAATCACCCAACAAATCTTTGACATTATAGCGTATTCCGGGCTCTCCTTCTGATATTTCTCCAATATGTGTTAACAATGGATCAAACATGCCAACATGTCCAAGAACATCTATTCCAGGACCTCTGGTAAGGAACGAAGGTGTGTCAGTGAGATGGTACACAACATTAAATCCAAGACCAAACTGTCCTGTTTTAGATGGATCATCTACTTTACCCCCGATGCCCAGATTTTGGATGCCTTCAAAATCATTATCAGTGAAATACGAGTCGTTGAAAACGCATAGGGCTGGCTTGAGCCTTTCGCCCTTTTCCAAACATCCATTGATAGGTTTATGTTCGAAATATTTTATGAAACGGATTTCTCTTGCTCCCGCATCGTCGGCATTCTGTATTAATTCTTTCATTATACTCGCATCACACGGATAATCTTTCAGAAGGCCATTTAACCGTGTTACTAATGTTTCCCGTTGACCAAATGGGATAACTTTTGATTTCTGTTTAAGTATTTGTTCTTGTTTTGACTTTACCCCAACGGTTTTTCCAACATTAGGTGGAATGTCACCATGAAGTAGTCGCAATTTAGTGTGTGACGGCATTGTGACATCTTCCAAAGCAAGCGTGTATGTAGGCCAAAAGTATCCTTCAGTATCAGGAGCTATAATGATTTCCTTAAATTCGTGCAATTTGTTGTATACAATGTTTTCTAGTTTCATACATGAAGCTAAATTTACTAAGAGGTCAATTATGTAAGACACATTCAAAAGTTGTTTTGAGAGTTCCGACTTTTGTTTAAAGACATTTAGAATGTCATTACAGC
This sequence comes from Dreissena rostriformis, assembly GCA_007657795.1. Classification (NCBI taxonomy): domain Eukaryota; kingdom Metazoa; phylum Mollusca; class Bivalvia; order Myida; family Dreissenidae; genus Dreissena; species Dreissena rostriformis. The sequence goes on from VMBQ01002151.1 coordinate 84,792, forward strand.
TAATATGGTCTTTTACTCCAAATATTTCGAATACCCTGGTACGTGCAGGGGACAGATTCAGGGGTAGTACATAAAAATCAGGAGAACATGATTTTTCCATGTATTTTGCGACTTTGTTCGCTGGAGCCATATCGTGTCCAACATCAACTAGTGGCTTGATAAGTGTTGATTTAAACATGTCTGTAATCTGGCACTTTTGTTGGTTTTTTGTTAAATTTATGGTTAATGTGTCAAGTAAAGTATACACCCCATCTAATAGGTGTTGCACTTCTCTGTTCTTACTATCTCTGTTCGCATCATATTCATTGGCAATTATGTCAAGCTGAGCCATAAGCATTGGAATTTTTAACTGATCGTGGCGTGCTAAACCAAGTTTGTTTAATAACTGTGTGTCCATGTGTTCCGATTCATCAAGAATGGGTTGCACAGAACCAACATAATACCGACAGTCCATTCTAAGCAAGGAAGTGGGTGTTCCAAGCAACAACTGACCAGAATGGCCATGCCTTTTTTCATGTCCAGAACAGTACACAATAGGACAAGATACAATATCTTTACAGTAGAAATCAGAGTACCAAGTAAAGGTCCATTCCGCTGGTCGAAGTAAAACCGGCAAAAAACGTACATTTGTTAATTTTCTTAAAATACTCATGTCAAAATGTCCATTTGACAAATATTTTAATATATGTTTTAGTCGAATTCTCGCGCATTCATTGCAATGTTGTGCAATTTGTTGCACACTTTCACATCTGTTTACAAGTAAATCTTCTGGCAGATTGTTGGTGATCATACCGAGTTCAACAAGCCTTATTAAAACTTTTTGTTCACGTAAAGCATTATTGTTAATGATGAAACGCTCATCAGAATCTGTGAACATTAACGCAAGGCTTGATGTCGGATCAATGAGTTCCTGTATCTTGCGTAATGTCCCATTCGGTTCAGTCGGTACAAAGCAACTGTTTTGCACAATGTTTGAGATTTTCTGATCGTGACATAAAATTGTCCGACGAAGAAATCCGCATTGAGCTAGACGTTTATTTGTCCAGTATTCGTGGTTAACATTTCTTATAAAGTGAACCAGTAGTTGGTGCATTTGAATGAGCACACCTTCAACTATACTTTTCCTATCTTCATTAAAATGTCGAATATAACCCAAAACAATATCTGGAATATCAACGATAATTTTTATATCGTCAATCCGCACTGTCTTTAAGAAATCGAACGTGGTTTCTCCAACATCACGATCCGAGCGTATGCTGTTGTCAAGAACAAGTATTTCACTGAATGTAAAAATCTTGTTATGATCTTTAAATATCTTGAGGTTTTAGTCTATTACCTTCCTGTAGAAATGTCTTACAAATTGGTGTACGATCTCTGATTTCTGCAGCTTTGGCCAAAGTATGAATCCATCCTCAGCATCCTTGTTAGTTATCAAAATATGTTTCATGAACGCGTCAACCGCAGCCAACGTTATCAAATTGTTGTTCCAACTGACCTTTTGACGGTTTAATCCTTCTGTTTTATCGTCTTCTGTAAAATGTGCAAGTCCTCTTCGGTCAGATGAAACTTGAAAACAACCATTAATGTGAAAGGGTAAATCTGTTTGGATCGGTAGCGGCAAGAAACAAAATAAATGCCCAGATGTGTAAATCCCATTATGTACATTACTGAAACACAGTGGTGACCAGTTCCCATTTCCTTGACTGGGTGTGGCAATAGCCACGAGAGGCAAAGAAATGGAATCACACATTATCATGTCGCCTCTCATTAACCAAGTTATCAACCATGATGAATTCTGAAAAAATGTACCGATTGGTTCGTGCAAGAGCTTACTCCCATGTGTTATTGATTGCCTAAATTTTACTTCATGAATTTCATGCAGATCTCGTTTTTCATTGGATTTACAAGCTTGCGCGGCTTTTTGCAAAACACTGTTTTTGAAATGCAATGTATCACTGCCCAAAGCTATGGATGCTTCTTTATGGATACAAAATATCTCTTGTAAGTCATCGGATGATTTAGCATCTGTTGATAGATGGAATATTTGTATTGTTGAAACGTTCTGGCAGAATAACAACATCATATCCGCATTGTTAATAAGGAGTTCAAGTAAACACTTCACATCTTCATGACTGTAAACTTTCTTTGATAGTTCACTTTCTTCTGCTTGTTTTGCGGTTCTCAGAGGAAAGCGGAATAATGTGCCGTGAAATGGTTTGAACGGATCCAATGTTACACAGCAATCAAATAGACCTTTAAACGGTTTAAACTGGTCTTCATGTCTCTTCACTAGTGAACGCTTCAAAAGAGGAACTCTCTTACCACGAGAAGTTTGCGATACATTACCGTCTAGATATTTCTCATGCGGATCAAAAATAATCAGGTTATCTCCTGAAATAAAACTAGGAACATCTGTCAAATTGTACACGGCTGTAAAGCCTAAGCCGAATTTACCAATAGATGTTGACTCCGTTCTTTTAAACGATGCATTAAACTCAATAATGTTTTTAAGGTCACGATCGGAAAACACCGTGTCGTTGTAGCACCACAATGCTTCACCTTGGAAATCTTTCAACCTTTTGCTTATTAGCCTTGATCGGCAATCAAGATTTTTCCGTTGGTCGTACACGAAACATAATTTTCTTGCACCAGCATCGTCAGCATTCTGAAAAAGTTCCTTAAAAACCGAAATGCCATCTGTATATGAGTCATTTAAAATCGTACGTATACGTGTAGTCAATCTTTCTTTTTGCCCCCATTCTTCAAAATCTTCGGCATCCATAAGCACTCGTCGATTAATAGACTTAATACCTAACGATTCGGCTGTGCTATATGGTATCTCCGGATGAATTAAAAATATGTCGGGCTCTTGTTGTTCGTCATCGGTACATAGCGGATCGTCATCATACACACATTGACCTAATGGGACAAATGTAATTGTGTCATCAGTCTTCGACTGAACTACAATTAGCACGTTTTCTTTTGCCCAATCTTTATCGACTTCCTTTTCTGCGAGTCGATTAATTATTTGAAGAGAATAATATAAATCCCTCTTAACATCGCGTTGAAACATATCGCTGCTGGTACAACATTCCGAACTGTTATTATCCCGGATGCGTCTTAAAGTATTAGCTAGCATGTATTCGTTTTGACATGGAACGCATCCCAACTCGATGAAGAACTGTTTTAATGTTTTTAACTCCATGGCCAGGAAGTAAACATAAGGCTCTAAACGAACATCGTTGATGTTATGATTAACGATAACATTTGAGGGCGTTTCAAATGTTTCTTCTGTCCAAACAAGAGCGTTGCATACAATGGCTTCTCTTGTTTCCATGTGTTTTTCTTCCGCTAAAACTGTGTAGATAAAATGGAGTATCGGAATAAAACATATCCTCTCGTTAGCTGTTAGATTAAGCATTTTAATATTTTTTAATTGATCCAAGATACTCTGAGATGATGGTTTCTGATTCCATCCATAGTATGATGCTAACACTTTTGAATTTGAATCATTCATTGGCATTGAAGAACACACAAGTTGCCAAAATGATATGCTCTTTATTATATTGGGAGGCACAACAATGCAGCTGTCTGAAAACAGTCGTATGCGTCCCGGAATTTGAATATGCATTTCCGATAAACGATCTCGAGAGCAATACAGAAAACATGATAGTCTTCCGATTGCCTGACCCACTGTTTTGCCATTTCTACATGGCTGGTAAATATTTTTTGGATACATCTCAATGTATTCTTGAAGCGCTTTTGATTGCCTGAAAACATCCTTCGTGTGTTTGTTCTTGTCAATATTGATTGCAACAGTATAAATATCATCGGGCGAAATATCCGTTATTCCTTTCAACCCTAGCAACGAAAGTTGTTTTCGATACATTCTCCATTGCTCGATATGTTTTGGAAACACATTTTCGTCATGAAAGAGTTGAATCAAAGTAGAGTCATATGGATCAAAAATATCTGTCACCATAACATCTTTTTCGGCTGTGTTAGTAATGAACGGTATGTATCTAACTACTTCAACAAGATCTTTGAGCTTATCAAAATTATCAAGAAAAAACTTTATTAAGCGTAGCATTTCACAGCGTGACAACTGCACATACTGTAAGTTAATTTTCATAAATGCCATCAATGACATCTTTTCCAGCCCCATTTGTCTAGCCACAGTTTCTTCCACTTCTCCTACTACAATGCATGTCTTTGGAATTTTAACATCAGCTGGAAACATGTGTAATTCACTATCTCTGATAAAATTAGTTTTGCCTTCAATATTCACAGAATATTCAATACTATTTGTTGATGTGTTTTGTTTTTCTCGGAATAATTTCAGCTGTGATATCATTTTCATTGTATTGTCCCCAAAAGTATGAAATTTCGAAAGCAATTTCAGAAATTCCCTTTTTTCATTTACTGAAATAGAATTGATCGCATGGAGTGTATCGTCATCAATGTGTTTTGCTTGTTTTTCCAGTAGCGTTTTAATACTTTCCAGAGAAGGCATAAAAACGCAGCTCTTTATTACTTCGAACGTTATCCAACTTGGTAATACAGGTATAACAGTAACGTATAGCCTTTTCAAACAACTTTCGACATCGCTTGTTAAAACGCCGACCCCTAATTCCCCAGGGCATTTTCTCAATAACAACGGTTTTTGTAGATCTGTCAGTTTTAGTGTACCAGCTAACTCAAATGTACCACTTTGTAAAATTGGGCAAAGTGGCAGATCTGCAAAGTTCATTATTCCGCGTTTAGTAATCACGTTCCAAACACAATGAAGCCAGTCAATCGTTAGAGTAGAATTGTTATCAATCAACAGAGATGTTCCAATATGACGTCGTAGGGTTTCAGATAGAAAATATCTGATTAAATTGTTGTCTAGCCTATCCACTGCGAAATATTCTGTAATATAAATGTAAAACAAAATTGCAGTTAAAAATGTACGATACGTATTTGTAAATATAATACTTGCATGCCAATCGTATATAACTACATTTGATAAGAACAGTGAAACTGCAGAGAAATCAACAAGTGAGAAACATATTCTAACATACTCTGGCACATTATTGTAGGCAAGTGACTAATTAAATAGATAGTACACTCTGCATACAATTACTAACATTATGCAATCAAAAAAATGCAATCCTCATCATTTATGCAATAGTCTATATTAAATTGCCAAAAGTGTCGCAAAAAATATATATCAAACCCGTATTCCAGCAAAGCGATATAAACGTTATCTGTAACATGAAAAAAAAAGCATGTACTTACGCTCATTGAAAATAAATTCAAATGTCTTTGCGGTTTCCTTGTCGTATCTAGTTAATGGTGCTATAAAGCGATTTTCTAGTCCAGGAAACATGTTTAATTCTTTATGTGTTGCCCAATACAATCGCTCAGCTGTTCTTCGAAATTGTGTCCATTTCCCTGACGCCAACATTACTAAATGAAGGCCGTTAAATTTTGTAACATCTCGGTCACTTGTTAGATAAACAACTAAACAATTCTTCTCTATATCCGACAAGTCCAAATACCGTTGGTTTATCCGAAGATATCCGTTCAATTTTGATGGAGTAATATCTTCTATTTCACTTTGAAACATCAATTGTAGTGTACGAAACAGATACTCGGAAATATCCACCGGATGCAAGCCGATTTTGCCTACGATGTACCTAATTACACATTTTACATCTTTATTCAAATTTGGTAAGTCGCTAAATGTGGTAAAAATTGCATCTGATAAACATACCCATTTATCAGAATAGTTACAGTATACAAGTGGTTTTCGAACCCGTCTGGACAAAGCACAACGAACAAACATTTTCCAGTTTTTGTCTACAATACTTTCGTAATTTGGAATAATGGCTTGAACCGAACTGACAGATAGTGCGGCGTTATTTTTAGCCAGTTCAATAGCTTTGTCAAACAGCAACTCGAAAGCTAGCGGTTACGCTTCTGACAGCATTCTTTCGTTCCACATGATTTCTTCATTAAAATATTCGTGTTTCTGAACATCGGTTGCCCATTTCAGATGATGACGGTTTTGACTTAAAGCAAAATGCCCGTTTACATGAAATGGTAGCCCAGTTAACTTTGATCCCTCCTTAGGAAGCGGGAGAAAGCAAAAAATATGTCCTTCTATTGACTCCATCGTGTTTACCGGAACTGCGATTCCTACGCATGGACTTAGTCCTAATGTTTTGCTTTGAATCAATTGCTTGAACTGATCGGTTGCGGACTTACAAATTACATAATTCACAACTAGCCATTCTATAATTTGCCGACATTGTTCTCCGGCCACATCTACAACGACCTTCATCTGTACCGCTTGATATGAATCGTCATTTGTAATATCTAATCTCTGTAGTTTGGAAAACATAATTCCATTTTCTTTTCGAATTTCTGATCCATTTGCCAACCATACGTGAACAAAAAGCGCATGATTATTTGGACCTGTGGACAACTCAATTCGAATAGAGACAAGATGTTTCAAAAAGAGCAGAATACTTGAAGACTCTGATTGTAAACTGTTAAACAGGTTTAGAACTCTGTTGTCATCGTAGGTGTTTTCAGAAAGGCCAGATTTGACTTCTCTGAGCGGAAACCAAAACATCGTACCATTGAAATGACCAGATTGTATAAAATCTGACTGATTTATTCCATATTGTCCATCAAAAGCAGCGAAAAATTCGCCAACGTCGACACCTTCAATTTCGTTAAGTTCTTTGATTCGTATCTTTGCATTAACTTCATCAGCTGGTTGTTGGGGGTCCATCAGAAGAATTGTATCACCACTTATAATGCACGGATGGTCTGCAAATTAATTGTATTTCCGGTCTTTATTAGCGTTCGAATTTAAAGAATAGAAAATATATATCTTGTGTTACGGCACGGCATTGTTTGTTAATATACTATTATAATTGCAATTATGTGTTAACTTGTTCCAATCCAAACCTGATGAAGCTCCAGAAACCTTATCTGGATAGAAGTTGTTTGATAAATGTTGCAAACACAGAAGATGTTATACAAATAAAACTCCATATCCATTTGCATATTGAATCGCCTTATGTTCTAATATCTTTTTAAAACATGCCAATGTGTGTGTCTACTACAAATGTTAAGTGGAACCTTGAACTGTCATTGTCGTGTCGGAAATACCAACCGCACGAGTCTATGTCAGAGGGCATCGACAGTTCTGTTTTAAGAATTGGTTTCGAATCGATAGAAGCTTTCTACCTATGAAGATTCATATTTATACATCATATGTTTAATGTAAAGGTATGCTCAAAATATTAGTCTGAACATTAGTAAGGGAAAAAACTTTACAATTATTAAAGCACTGAACTTCCCTTCAATACGACCTAATTACTTATGATGTTTAAGTTAACACCTCTTATAGTTTCCAGGATATTTCTAAGACAAACATTAAGCATAAGAAGAACCAAAGGGTATCAACTCTGAAAATATTGGATAAAACATTATGACGTGTGTGCACTGCCTTTTCTCTCATAGCGATCTATCAATCTTTTTGAGTTGATACATCTTATAGTTTGCAAGATATGCCATGGACAAAACATGTATGTAATTCATTTAATAAAGGACATAAATGTCGAAATATGGAAACAAGAGTGATAAATGTTGCTCACTGCAAAACCGTTTAATTAGATAAAGATACAATTATGTTCCCCAAAGAGATCGATTTGCAAATGAAGTTTCAAGTTGTACCTCTTTTAAGTTTTTTACGTAATCTCTGGACAAAAATGAAAAACACGAATAAACAAAGTGCAAATACTCTTTTAAAATGGTGGCAAGAGTTCCTATGCTCTGCACTGTCTCCTAATTCGATTTATCTACTTATGAATTTTCAATTTGATACCACTTTTGATTTGACAAGAAATACCACGGACATTCGAACGGACAGACGGACAACCTAAATCCATTACTACCCCCCCCCCCNAGCTCTGTTGTAAAGGTGGGTAATTACGTTGTTAGATCAATAAGGCATGTTATCTAAATGTGTAATTTCATAATATGTGACAATAAGATCATTGAATACTACGTTACGCATCAGTTAGTATGAATAACACTACGTATTGAAACCTGTCCTTTTTGTTTGATTTGTTGGAGATGTGCCAATTACAATTCTTTCGTGAAGAACACAATCGGGCAAAGTTGTAAAATGAATGACAAACGTATTTTGTTCCAAAATGAAACGAAGTTTACGGCTAATAATGACATAATGCGAAAATGGGTCTTATGTCATATGCGAACAGCGTAGCTCCTGACCAGCCTGCACATTCGCCAAGTCTGGTCTTGAGCTACAATGTCCGCTAATGAGACCAAGAAACCTTGCGTGACTTTATTCTTGACAGGTTTACTCCTGACCAGACTGCGCGGGTACGCAGGCTGGCCTGGAGCTACGCTGGTCGCATATGGCAGAAGACCGATTTTCGCATTACGTCATTATTAGGATACATAGACTTAGTACAGTGTATCTTGTATTTAAGATCTCTTACTGTACTGCCTTAATTTTTTTACGCAAGCCATGCCCTAGCACGTGCGATTCCGTACTTACTCATCGAATGTAACCCGAATTAAAAAAGAAATGTATTCTTGCATAAAACGAAATAAATACATGGTTTGCCGCTTCTGCTTCGTTCCAGAAACAACATGCGATGTCAAGCGTTCATAAGACAAGCCACTTGGGAAGCCCAATATAATAAAACAGGTTATACTTCTGTAAATGTTAATGTGCATTACCTGTGATATGAAAGACCGATTTGAAACCTAGTCCGAACCTCCCGACTTTCAGTCTGTCATTTTCCTTGACGCTGCTGTACATCATGCAGATACCACGCCAATCATCCTCGGTAAACACGGCGTCGTTGAAGACACACAACGCTGGTGCCTACGTATGTATACATGTACGTACAGTTTCAAAAACCATACAAATAAACTCACTAGCAATTTATTTTTATATAAACAAAATTCAACTGCCTACGTTTAAACATATTGATTTCGAACAATAGACATTGGTATAACATAGAATTTGATACAACATTTATAATATGTCCATTTTCGAATGTGATTGGAACGAAATACAAAGTCTTATATAGATCTTAATCCTATGTATAAATACAATTGCATGTTTATTTGAAAAAAATACGTCCAAAATACGTTTGAAATAGTAACCTCATTTTGTTTAATAATAAAAATAGTTTAAACTCACGTATGCTTCGTAGAGGTGTTGTTGAAAGCGTTTTATTTCAATTATATATTTGTATTTACTTATCGTCGATTTGTGAAAGGATACATATATCTTTTTCACATGTGGTTACAGGACGTATACAATTATTTGGGTGATGCAACGTTTGTCTATACTTAATAACGGTTTTATATGATTTGAAATAATCATGCATTACATCATGTACAATAGTTGATACATAAGTAACATAGCAATTATCTCGCATATATAAATACCAGTCCCTTTCGTGTGAACAATGACTTCCAAAAAAGTTTCAGCCAAAACAATTGCGCACATTTCACACATGAAAGCAATACACTCGTTCGCATATTAAATTCAGGGTTTAGTAATCTATGCTAGTCACTCAAAAATTGCGTCTTTGGACGTAGCTAGGCCGGCATCAAATGCGTAGCCTATTAGATCTAATTAAGTTTACTCGACATTACTTTCGTTTGAAGTAAAGATATGCTTAATTCCGTTAATCAATCAAAACCATGTGTTTTCTTACGAATAAGGAAAACAGAGTTTTCGCAATTTGTTTACAGCTCAAAGATATGTATGTCATTCACGATTAAATGTATGTTTGCGTCTCCATAGTCAATAAAATAAAACAGTTAAAACAGTATTGTGCGTCAGCTACCAGTAATTAAACTATCTTTGTATTGGTCCGTTCTTTGGAATAAAATAATACCTACATGAGTCAGCATCCTTTTAATTAAGCAACACATATACAGAACATATTTACTATATATGACACATATTCTGTTTTAGAAATAAATGTATTATTCTAAAATATTTTTATATGTTTTTTACCATAAAAAACTTCGTGAACGTCTGTGAACCGGTCGTTGAACTGCGATTTAGTCGACGACTGTCGAGGAGTATTTTCATTTCGGTTGCCCCGGCATCATCCGCATTCTGGATCAACTCCTTCATAAAACGGATATCACTTAAATCAGGTTCTTTATTAACTTCCAGATAACAGTAAATTAACTAAATACCTCTTAAGAAAAGTATGGAAAATATATGTATATACTGATTCGCAACTACATGACACGCTTATACATTAACCTCAAAGTTCCTTCAGGTTTATCAGTGATGACACTTTCCGCTTTTATAGAGTTTTTCGATTATAGGAAGTTTCTTCTTAACGAAAATGGCTTGCACAAGCTAACTTTACGCACATGCATTAAACCCGGGTTTTCTTGCGACCGGCTCCTTTTGTAATTGACAAACACGCCATGTCTTGGACAAACAACAAGTGCATCACATTATGTGAAAAAAGATGTATGTTTAAACTAAAATTTTCCAAAATGGGACGTAGATCGGGAAAACCTCGTTTTGTAACGAATTATCTCCAACTTTCATAAGGATATTCACGTCTGAGTACGCTACCAGTTTAAATAATTGGTTTTCGTATTGAAACAATCTTCAACAGCTAACATACAAAATCTTACTTTAAGAATCTGTCCACCATCAGGATATTCCGATAAAATGCCCTTCAGTTGCTTTGTCAACGCTGGTTGTACCATGCAAAAGTAGGACGGCTTTTTCTTGCTTGTGTTTGGAACAATTTGTTCTTCAGATTTTCTTACGACCACAATCTGTCCTCCACTCGATGAGTCTACATTAAAGATAAAATGCATTAATGCATTTTATGCTTAAATTATAAACATAAATCAAAAACTATTTTTCATTTGGTATGAATTTTGCTTTTCAATAAAAATTACGCCTTATGATAATTTACAATATAGTTATTATTATTACAATGGGAAATGCTCGACATCAACCTTTATCCGAGTGACTCCAAAAGGTCAATTCTTGATTAACTTGTTTGTTAATGTATTTGTTGTTTCGCAGTTTATTCATCATTTTGTACCGGCTAACCCACACCCATCAATGTACCGGCTAACCAACACCCATCCATACCGGCTAACCCACACCCATCAATGTACCGGCTAACCCACACCCATCAATGTACCGGCTAACCCACACCCATCCATACTTGGCATTGATCGTTCCAAGTCGTTGATTCCAGCTTTTAAAAAACTTCTGTGAAGTGGTGTGTTTTTGTATTATAGTGTAAAGTATATGCCTTAACTGATTGGTCTCTCCTGATGTTTCTGGAGCCTCATTAATTGAATCATTGCGCACTCTTTGTTCTGTTTTAATTATATGGCTTATGGTAGGTAAGATGGTCGGTCGGTCCGTAAACCATTTCGTTTCCGAATGAAGAACAATCATGCACATTGACATGATGGTTACTTGGGAGGAAGAGCACACGCCTGTCAATTTTCAGATAAAAAGATCAACGGTCTAGATCACAGGGGTTACAAACATAACATTCGCTTCCTTTGCGAACAATATCCAGAGAACAATTTGAGGTCAGATGGTCAAAGGTCAATGCCACTTGAGGTTGTGACATTCAATTATATACTTTGCAGTTTGGTTACCAGTTACACCCATAGTAACCACCCCGTCAGTTGAACTTCAATCTTATGAAATACTACCTGAATACTGGACACTGCACGCATATTATTGAGCCTCGTTCTGGCAAAACTGGGCTTAATGCATGTGCGTAAAGTGTCATCCCAGACTTGCCTTTGCAGTCCAGTCCGCACAGGCTAATCAGGGACGAGACTTTCCGCTTGTATGGGATTTTTCGTTTAAAGGATGTCTCTTCTAAACAAAAATGCCAGTATAGGAGGAATGTATCGCCCCTGGTTAGCCTTTGCGGACTGCCCTTTACGCACTTGCATCAAACCCAGTTTTGACAGCACGAGACTCAGTTATTTGATAATTTATTATACTAGCTTCAGTATTTGCGTGCAAGAATAAACTTCTCTTTGGCACGGCAGTTACAAAAATAACTCTTTTGCTACTTAAAACACCATCTATTGATTTTTATTTCTTGCTCATTTCTGACTGTGGCGGATTAATTAATTTAAAATTCTGGTCAGTTGGGGAGAAGGCATATATGATTTACAAACAATTATTGCTTTAAGAAAAGTTTGTTTACAGAGAGATCGACACGGGTACAACAATCCACCACAACATCAATGCTACGAATATCATTTTTGTTATTTTCCAATCTTCCTTCACACGTTCAGGATCTGAAACCCCGTGGCTAAAGGCGTGTATACTGTCGGCTGATAAGTTAGCATAGCCACTAGTTCAACGAATGAACCATTTTGTACTTATTGCATAAGAAAAGTCTTAATCGTTTTGTCTTTTAACTGATTGACAATCAGGCGATGACATTTGTGAAACACTCACTACAGGTTTTCAACTTGTTATAAGCAGACAGGTTTAAATAACATAAATCCTGTATTCAGCCAGAGGAAGCATTGTTTTTTGTTCTAATCGGGGCCGTTATAGGGACCCATTGCCGATGGAAATAAACTAAATATCCTTACCGAATGGGAGCTAAACATTCCCAATTGAAGGTTTCCAATATTTTCTTTTAAATAAATCTGAAGATTTATTTCATATCCCATCCAGCTCTATACATGAACCATTGTCAATATAATATTCAAAACAATTTTATTCTCCATTTTAAAGCACTTATTATAACAAAAAGAAAACATCATTCATTTCCAAATTTTAGTCAAAACGACGCGATTTTTCACAATCCAAAGGGACCCGGACCCAGTCCCAAAATGGTGAAAAAAATCACAGGGCTGGCATAGAATGATTGAAAGTAACCAATTGCCAAAGCAACAATCAAACACCAAAGCGCATACCAAACATCATGACACATTTATAATGATGGCGTCACTTTCCTTGAACGGTCAACGCAAAGCATTGTGGGTTAACCATAAGTGTCATCAACAATCCCAATCATCCCCAGCCTCTAATGTCAAACTCAATAACAATACAAAAACATAAATAACAATAAAACAGAATATGTATGTTGATTTCGATTTATAACTGTTTTGTGTTGTTGTTTTTAGAAACAGAAAGTATAGATTCCTGTATACTTCTTCAAACTGTTTGTCCTTTACTTCAGAACGGTTTAATAGATCGAATGTTTCAGTTTTACTACGAATTATCTATATATTGTGAAGAAGCTATGGTCATGCTCCAAGTCCCTTGTATCTCTAGCTGTTGACCTCAAAATTAATATGCATATTTATTTAACCTCGTGTAACCAGTATAGCAATAAAGATGATCGTATGTTTTACCGTTCTCTAGATGCTGTTACTACTCTTGTAGGAGACATAATCTTAAATAAGACTTTAAGTCTAGTGGCTTGCTGGTAATATTTTTGCACAATCGATTTAATATCGATATAGATCAATTCGAGGCCCAGTTTGAAGATTTTGCGTGGTTTAAACAGGATCATATCTAGTCCATGAGCTTAATAGACCAATGATATGAGGTGCTCGTTTACTGGATCAATTCATCCGGGTTTTATTATGTACACAATATTTAACCTGCACGTGTTGTTTATTGGGAATTTCTATACCTTTTGAACATGAACAAACTTAAAATGAAAGATTAATGCACACTTACATATTGCTTACGCTGCACCTATGAATACTTGCAGAAAAGTTTACAATTACAATTGCTATGCTATCAAACTTGAATTACAATCGCAGCCAGTAAAGTTTTACTGTAAAATTACTCAACCAATATTTAACAATGGATTAGCGCGACTATATCTATGGACTACGACAAAGCTTTACATTATCAACGTTATCATTGTTTCAAGCGTGCGTTAAGTGGAACTTGACAAGAGAAGAATGGGGTACAAAGTACGTCAACAAACACTACACCAAAATCAATCTCGGCCAGAAATCATTAAGCATGGTAAAAAATATTTGTAAAATTAGCTATGTATATATACTGTAAACACTTACCCATTCTGAATACGTTTTGTGAATACTATTTATGAAAGGTTTTCGCTGTTTGACCTGAAAATAAACCCCAAATACAGCAATCAAAATTACATATTACACGTATTTTCAACATGCAATAATTAAATACGTATTAACATTATGTTTAACGCGGAATTCTGTATTGGCTTTCTTAGAGCGGTACGGAAATCGGGTTCATCAAATGAACCGGTCTCTGGGGAAATGGCTTTAATGCATGTGCGTCAAGCATCGTCCCAGATTAGACTGTGCAGTCCACAGTTTTTTGTTCAAATAAGGTATCTTCTTCTAAACGAAAACCCATTGTGTGGAATATGTCGTCCATGATTAGCATGTGCGGACTCGATATGCTTATCTGGGACGACACTTTACGCACATGCATTTAGACCATTTTTCCCAGAACGAGGCTCAATAATTGGATACATTGAGGTACTAGCTTCAGTATATGTGTCGTGTTCTGAGAAAACTGGGCGTAATGCATGTGCGTAAAGTGTCGTCACAGATTAGCCTGTGCAGTCCGCACAGGCAAATCAGGGACGACACTTTCCGCCTTAACTGGATTTTCGCTAAGAAGAGACATCATTTAAACGAAAAATTCAATAAAAACTGAAAATGTCGTCCCTGATTAGCCTGTGCAGACTGCACAGGCTAATATGGGATGACAATTTACGCACAAGCATTATGCCCAGTTTTCTCAGAACACGACACATATGCGTGCAAGCATGAACTGCTCTTTCGCACGGTGGTTACTAAAAGAGCTGTTTAGCCACTTTAAAGACCCATCTATTGATTTGTATTGCTTATCCATTTATTATAATTTAAAAAAAAAAAATAAGACTTTAAGTCTAGTGGCTTGCTGGTCATAGTTTTAGTCATTCGATTATCGATATAGATCAATTCTAGGCCAAGTCTGAAGATTCGTGACGTTTAAAAGGCTTAAATCTAGTCACTGGGCTTAATCGACCAATAAAATGATGTGCTCGTTTAATAAATCAATAAATCCGGGTTTTACAATGTATACAATATTTGACCTGCAAATTATGCATGTGTCCACGTTTAGTTTGTCGGGAATTCCTTTTTTTTTTATTTGAATATGAACACATATGAAATTTCGATGTTAAATTAATGCTCACGTAGAGGTTCTTTAATATTAATTTATTAATCATTTGCAGAAAAGTTCACAATTAAAAATGAGTCGGTCTCTGGGAAAACGGGTTAACGCATGTGCGTAAAGTATCGTCCCAGATAGGCCTGTGGTTTTTTTTATTTAAAGAAAGTTTCTTCTAAACAAAAATCCAGTGTAGGCGGAGAGTGTTACGCACATACACTAACCCCGATTTTTCTAGAGCGCGGCTCATTTACAGCATATCACAAGAACTTACTATTATAACGCCATTTACTCATGTATGACACCATAAATGAAGCGTGTAATTATTGCTCATATCATATTAATGTTAGCGAGTTAATTTGGATTTTGCTGGTTTTACGACAGGCGTCAGGAAATGGCATGAAAAGCGTTATTAATAAACTCTGTAAAATGTCAAAGATTATTTGTGTCGCGTTCTGAGAAAACTGGGCATAATGCATGTGCGTAAAGTGTCATCCCAGATTAGCCTGTGTAGTTCGCACAGGCTAATCAGGAACGACACTTTCCGCCAAAATTGGATTTTTGCTTAGAAGAGACTTCATTTAAACGAAAAATGTCATAAAAGCGGAAATTATCGTCCCTGGTTAGCCTGTGCGGACTGCACAGGCTAATCTGGGATGACAATTTACGCACAAGCATTATGCCCAGTTTTCTAAGAACACGACACATTTGTTCTCACTATTCTATTGCGATTTTTCGACGTCGGTGCCTTGATAAACTCATTTGCGAAGACGTTTCTTCAAATGAAACAAAAATCGCTGTTAAAAGCACATATAGGTCTATTAAGTTTGCTACCTCTTGTTTAAAATTTGTTAAACGTGTTACCTAAACAAAATTGTCGAGAACTAGAACAACGGATTGCTCTGGTCTTCGATAGGTCTTGTTTTATCTTACAATTATGCATATCTTAAATAACGTTATTTTTATCTATTTTTAACTTTGTTCATACTTATGCCAGTTTCGACATGTCTTTTGGCTGCGTTGCTTATATACACTAACTACTAGAGTTGCGACACCTTAAGGGTTTCGCGTGATGGAATGAAGGGGGAAGATCCTATACACTTTTCAGCTTTGCGGAAGCAAGGACCGTCTGAACGTGAAACACCAGCTTTCCAACACTGACTATGTGATTCCAGTTCCAAATCACATACTGCATTAATTCAATAAGAACAATTTCCAATTTCGCATAAAAAGGCATATTCACAAATCTCTGAAAAACAAATCATCCCGAGTAATGCTACCATTCACTTCCCTGCACGATATAAAAGATTTGGCCACT
Organism: Dreissena rostriformis; assembly: GCA_007657795.1. Lineage (NCBI taxonomy): Eukaryota > Metazoa > Mollusca > Bivalvia > Myida > Dreissenidae > Dreissena > Dreissena rostriformis. The sequence continues at coordinate 101,348 of VMBQ01002151.1, forward strand.
TTGGGACCAATACCAGGAAGCTTTTGCAATTCATCCTCAGACGCAGTATCCACATAAATTAGCTTTGTACGGTCCATGATGTCAAATTACATATTTAGTTTAATTATGTTTAAAGAAACATAATTAATTACTATTTCAACTACCCGGTACAAAAAATAAATTTAAATCAACGTACACAATTTTCAAAAAAAAAAAAAAATATTGAAGGGACTACGGTAATACATGTATACTGAATGGGTGCGCTCATGAACAAATTTACAGTTTACGGTAATCCAACAAAAACCTTTCCAATATATCGTTGGACAGAATATTCGAGTCACACTCCAACAACACCAATCTTGATATTACAGGTATGTTCATTGCTATAAATAGCGCACAACAAGAGACTTATTTAATATTTACAAGTCACAATCTATGAAGCGTGCTCGCAGAAAAAAACAATCTGAATTATAACACAGTTAAATGCCCCTTTTAACATTAAATTGGAATTGAATACGAAAACCACAATGAGGTCATATGATTTAATAATGGACAAAATGCGTCGTTTTCTGAGAAAACTGGGCATAATGCTTGTGCGGAAATTGTCATCCCAGATTAGCCTGTGCAGTTCGCACAGGCTAATCAGGGACGACACTTTCCGCCTTAACTAGATTTTTGCTAAGAAAAGACATCATTTAAACGAAAAATTCCATAAAAGCGGAAATTGTCGTCCCTGATTAGCCTGTGCGGACTGCACAGGCTAATCTGGGATGACAATTTTCGCACAAGTACTGTGAAAATCCTAAAACACAACCCACATTCACGTTAACTTATACAATATCTTAACTACCTTTTTTTTAACGACATGCTTGTGAAAATATTACAATGCGGTACAATTATTGAAAGAAAGCAAAAATGAATTATGTCATTTGATATTCCACACTTTCTTTAAAAATCAATTCTCAAATCAGTTTCAAATTTCAAACCTAAGTAATTGATACTGAAAATAAAAAATGAAAACTTAAGTAACATATGATTTAAACAATACATCAACTAGCTAATCACACGACTAGTATATGATTTACAGAAAATCAGCAACTGGATAAAACAGCGCGCAGCAGAAGTTTCTAATAACAAAGATTGTCAACCTACCTAGATTGTAGCTCATAATGAATGTACGCTGATCCCCGCTCTTCCTCGCCCTTTTATAATGACTGCCTCGTATTTACAGAAAATATATTATGACTCTTTTGTATTGCACCCGATTTTCAGAAAATGAGGTATCCAGAGCTTGTCCGCCTGACCTGAATTCAATGATTATCTGCCGTTTATGAAGTGTTTATTCAAACTTTTAAGTCACACTTAAAGCCCTGCAATATAATACGCACGTACTTGTTTCGGATGAGCTATTTGCAATCAATAAAATATCATGTCATTGAGATGTTATATTTGGAGAGGCAAGAGAGTGCAAATTAAATCTAAATTAAAAAATATGACTACGTAATTTCCCCGAATTGGCTTGCTTGATGATAGATGTTTATGGTATAAATTCAGCAATTGGTTTTTGAAATTTATTTGAACACGGAAGATAAAAAACAGCTGTATCGCTGGTATGATAATTTTGACCTTTAAGTTTGACATTGACTTTACTTCCTCATTCGCTCTGCACATTTTCTTCTGACTTATTTTGCTTGTTGAAATCTAGTTGTTCACAGGAATAATGCCGAATTTTTGTCAGAATTAGCTGTTATTAGAAACGAATATAATGAATGACGGTTCTTATGACTCATATAAACATAAAAATCCATAAAATGATGTGCAACTTACGCATATGCGTCGTGTTCTGACAAAACTGGGAAAAATGCTTGTGCGTAAAGTGTCATCCCAGATTAGCCTGTGCAGTCCGCACAGGCTAATCAGGGACGACACTTTCCGCCTAAACTAGATTTTTGCTAAGAAGAGACATCATTTAAATAAAAAATTCCATAAAAGCGGAAATTGTCGTCTCTGATAAGCCTGTGCGGACTGCACAGGCTAGTCTGGGATGACAATTTACGCACAAGCATTTTGCCAAGTTTTCTCAGAACACGCCACATATTATCGGTATTTCAGAGATCCTTAACAAACTGCGTTGACTTTTGTTCATATCACCGGATGAAGGTACACTGCAAAAGGGACGTAACTTGTACAGCACTAAATGCGGATAACTGAAACGGTGTATATGATATATACATCTGACGAGAAAATGATTTGGACGGTCGAAAACTAAACAATAATTTACAGAAACCGTGAGGTTTAGTCCATAACATACTCGTTTCCCTGAAAATGCTGTTCAATATGTATACTTCCTTACCTGGGTATGTAAGTTTTGAGAATCTGGTACATTAACTAAGTAAACTGGTCTAGCAATAATGTTTTAAGCAGCCATTTTCAGGGAAATGCAGTGTTTGACTATAATTTAGTACGGAATCGTGGTTACACATTACAATCCAGAAGGCGACAATGCGATAGTGCGATAATACGATGACGACAGTGCGATAGTACGTTTGCGACAATGAGATAGTACGATGACGACAATGCGATAACACGATGACGACAGTACGATAATGCGATAGTACGATGACGACAATGCGATGATACGATGGCGACAGTACGACAATAGGATGGCGACAGTGCGATAGTACGATGGCGACAATGCGATAGTGCGATAAAACGATGACGACAGTGCGACAATACGATGACGACAGTGCGACAATACGATGACGACAGTACGATAACGCGATAGTACGATGGCGACAATGCGATAATACGATGGCGACAGTACGATAGGACTATCGCACTGTCGCCATCGTACTATCGCATTGTCGCCATCGTACTATCGAACTATCGCATTGTCGCCCTCTGGATTTTAATGTGTTACCACGATGGCACTAACGGTATTCTCATACAGGTACTCAGCCTCGTGATGCGTTGGGATTTCAAACGGTCAGTATTCAACAGCAACACTTACATGACCAATTTCCTCGTGAAGCCAGACCAATGATTAATCGTTTAATTTAGTGCGATAGTCTGGTGGAGTTCCATGGCCTTTTTGAGCTTCCGATTAAGAGAAGCCATTAATCAAACGACAGAGAACAGTTTTTTTCAAGGCTCCAACATGGTGGTGTTTTTGGCTGAAATCAAGTTATATGGAATTGTTTTTGAGTTCATAAACCATTGCCATATGCCGTAACTGGTAAATCAACCGTAGTGTTATTATGGTTTACATAAACTTGGTAGTCTCCCTTGATACCAGCTGGCAGTTCAAATACAAATACTTAAAATAATTACTTATAAACAATAATGTCTTTCGTGCATATATTTGTTGTTGTTGTTGTTGTTGTTTTTCGTTAAGTTATGTAATCGGCCTAGAAATAAGAAAACTCAATAACGGTTGTCTACAAGCAATTTCATGGTCCAATTCAGGTTCTGTCGATCGACTTATTCATTTATTAAATAAACAGAGAAAAAAGAGAATAATATAAATTTTCTCTATGAACCGAATATAAAAAGTTTCATGCATTACTTAAGAAACGTTCAACGTTTACTGCTGTTCGTCGTTTTTCTTCACGAAATATGCACCCTGTAAAAACGTAGGCAACTATTACAACAGACCGATATTGCGATAGTTATGTATTTATTTAATATAAAAGACATAACACCGACAATGATATCCAATGGAAACAGCAAAACACATACATTAGAGAGAAATGTTTTACATAGTGATTCAGAGGAATAAAATGATTACCCAACTCATTCCAATAAATATAGTTAATGGCGTCATCATCTAAACTCATTTGCTATAGCTGGTATAATTTAGATAACACTGCTTGCGTTTTGTTTTGATATTTCAATTTATGTTATTCTGAAGTAAGCTACTGTACATTATTAATCATTTTAATTTAAGATACCACTAATAAGGTGTTCTGGAACCTCATTAGTTTCGATGGTTGTGTCATGTAGCTTCTCTCTCGAGACTGCTCCTCTCATGTGATAATTATCACTTAACAGAATCTGCTCGGCTGATACAGTGATAAGTTCTCAGAACACCATTCAAGCATCATATTCTACACGAATATCAGAAAACACTGACAATTTAAAGTGCCAGAATCATTTTATAATATTTTTCAACGAGTTTTGCTTGTTTGTTTGTTGCTACTGCTGATGTTTCAAATAATTTCGCAACACTTTTTCACAGCCATGTCATCTTTGTCTTTCACTTTGCCCGTTTTCTCGGTCGTGTTTATGGACTTCCTCGATGTCTTAAGATATTCGTTCCTAATCATATAGTCTTTTATTGCGGCCACGATGTTCATGTATCCCATCTCTGTAGCAATGTCACTGGCAGTCAGTCCCATCTGAAAATAATAAACGTTGACGAAATAGAATTGAACAAAAATAGAGCTATGTTTTTAACAAGCAGGATGGACATAAGCAGGGACTCGCTAGCCTTAGTTTTGAGATTGTTTCTTAGATTTGTTGAAGAAAAACAAACTCTGTACAATATCATCAGTACAAAAGGTATTGAAGAACCGAAGGTGGGCAACAATGGACTAAATGTAAGTTTTTAACTCTGAACTAGTATTTGTGTAATTGTGATATGTCCGAAGATATGTTCCTCGGCGCGAAAGTTATTCTTTCATGAAATTGTAGATGTAACTGTTTTCTATTGTTCTTTACTGCACATGTAAGTCACTGCGTCACTCAACGACATTGTTAATAGTAGAATGGACGTGGTTAATTAAATCAATGCATTGTCTCTTTCATTCTATAATGGTATTCTGTATTGACCTTTTTAAATCGTATTGAAACGCTTTTGAATGTCCGAAAATGGTCAGTATGTTAAAGCGTGTTAACCTACATGCGTCAAAGTGTCGGTGTGTGCTCCTGCCTTTAGAAGCCTCTTAACGATGTCTGTTAACCCTGCCGCAGAGACAATATATAGGCACGAAAACCCATGCTGAAAAAGTGTTGGAAATGTATGCACCATTGTTGTGATCTCATGTTAGAACAAATGCGAAACAATATGTCAAATCAATTCGCTTGTGGAATTCTTCATAATAACAAGTGTACACAGGATGGATTTTGGCCATGTATTTAATTAGAAAAGCAAAGTTTGTCTTTAATTTGCAGAGTTGATAAGCCTTTAATGAAATGCCGCTTTCATATTTATTAAACAATCCCTTTTCTGTTAAATATGCATATAAAAGTAAACAAGCAAACAGCTCTTAATATGTCCAAAATGAAAGCATTTACTCATAATGTACAAAACACAATACTACTCAACCGCCTTTAAAATGGACATTAATTTGTTTAAGTATACGCAATTAATAATGAAAACAAATACATATTTACTTATTAAACACATCTTCATAATCCGATACAATGGACAAGTACCTTTGTTACAGTGTTTACATTGGTTCCCGCCTTCAATTTTTTTTCTACGATATCCACGTGACAACTTGCGCATGCGTAATGCAGACAATTATCGCATCCCTTTAAAAAAAAAAATACACAAAATTGTATTTTGTATCGTTTTTTATGCCCCACTTTCGAAGAAAATGGGGTATATAGTTTTCGCACTGTCCGTCACACTTTTCGTGTCCGCTCTCTAATTCAAATAGTTTTCATTCGATCTTTACCAAACTTGGTCAGAAGTTGTATCCAGACAATATCTAGGTCAAGTTCGAATATGGGTCATGCCGGGTCAAAAACTAGGTCATGGGGTCACTTAGTGCATTTTAAGGATTTAGCATGGTGTCCGCTCTCTAATTGAAGTAGTTTTCATCCGGTCTCCACCAAATTTGGTCAGAAGTTGTGTCTAGGTCAAGTTCGAATATGGGTCATGTCAGGTCAAAAACTATGTCACGGGTTCACTTAGTGCATTTTAAGGATTTAGCATGGTGTGTCCGTCACACTCTTCGTGTCCGCTCTCTAATTCATATAGTTTTCAATCGATCTTCAACAAACTTACTCCGAAGTTGTATCTAGACAAAATTTAGGCCAAGTTCTATACAAAATAACATGCATACATTTACACAGTTATACTTTTATGTAGTGACAAAGTTACAGTTGGGGGCATCCGTGTCCTGTGGACACATTTCTTGTTTCTTTCAATTTAAGAACATTATTTGAGATATATGCATGCGTATGAGATTGTTTTAGTTTGAATGTTCGATCGTGTTAAGGAGTTAACTGAATCTATAATTAATTATATTATAACGAAATATTCAACCAATCCTTTTTTAAATCGCAATTATATAACACCTCTGTGTATCGGTTTATTAATTCTCCGTTGTCTAGAAATGGTATCATTTCGTCCATATTTCCTTCCTTGCAAGAAGTTAGCAGTTTTCCAAAGTCTCCGTCTTCTTTCTAAAATCATTAAACATGGAAAGTTATAACCAAACGAATAATTAATTCAAGATAATACACATGTTTAATAAAATGCAAAACAATTTATCCTTCAGTGTACACAATGTCTACCAATTAAGTGTAGTCACTGCATAAATGCGTAAGAGCATATAGGTGCACCGGTTATATGTGTTAATGATTGTTTAAATATAAACCAGTTTTAAACAAAAGTGTATATATATTTAGGCATCAATAATAAACGATCTCAAATTGCTATATCATATGTAAAACAATATATATATATATTCTTATACCTCGCACGAAGCCATGTCATCATAAAGCAATGAAGCGCTCTGATTGGCTAGTTTCAATCTGACCGGACCAATGAGATCCTTTGCAGCCTGCCGTGTAGACACGCTGTGCAATAGCGCCTCCCCATGATGTGAGAATCCCTGTTTATATTAAATTAGCATTATTATTTTTCAAAATAACATCATATAGTGAAGTTATTGTGTTTCAACAAAGACCATTAAAAAACTATACTTGCTTAAAACGGTACATGACAACTCAAAGATATCGGTATGTAAATCATAATATTTAGCAAATGTTCAGATGTTCGTTTGGTCAGCAATCATGTTTGGTGTTTATTGTTTTTATAGCGCCCTTTTTGTTTAAAATAAACACTTAATATTTATGCAGTTTAGAGATCATCAAGACAGCCGTTAACAGCAGAGACAACATTTTACCCTCCTTCCTTCCTTACAGAATGGCATTGTTTATTTTGTCAAATTAACACGCAACAATACATAATTGTCCTTGAACAGCGTTTCTGTCCCAAAACGCTGCATCACATACCTTGTCTTTTAGTTCTGGACTTATTTTCAGCACAGTAAGGTCCAGTTTCTCTAGGAGCAGTTGTAGAATGGCTATCGTCTTCTCGCGGTCATACATTGTATGTGGTGAAGACGGCAACAAGGAGCAGCGAAAGGCCGTCCTGGTTCTATGAAGATAACTATATGTGGTGTTCGCATATTATGTTATATTGTGTACTTTTATATGTGTGTTTATCCTCACAAATTTCAATTTAATAATTAGCTTGCCATGCAAGTGAGGGGCGAAATGATCTCTCGCGAAATAGACACATTTCTTAGGTTGACAATTGCAAACTGTTATCATACGCAATGATTTATAACGTAATTTATTATATACCAAATATCAATACATGATCAGATTTTGGTTTGTGAAATAACTTTAATACATTGTTTTGCAAATAATTGCAAATAGTTTTGTAAGCAAACAAATTGTACACTTCGTTTAGAGAACAACTGGTACATATTGTTTCTTCTATATCATAATTACATCTTTGACTTCAAGCCTCAATCATTGAGTATATTTTAGTCGTATTTAAATACGAATTGTACAGAGGTCCAGATATCCACTTGGACATGATTGAAATATAAGCAGGACACAAAATGTGTTTTACAACGCACACATTTAAGGACGTTCTCCTCTGATGCCGAATCGAAGACGAAATCATTAATTGTTTGACGAACGTGCAATGTTTATGTTATGTATTTATCAATAACAGTCTAGATAATATAATTCTTACTTGTAATATTATTCATTTAACTGCATCACACAGAGATATTAATATTTCTATTATAACGGTTTTATGCTTGCATCCCGAAGCACAGCTAGTCCCAAATAGAGTACACGTGTGTTTCTGGAGCCCTATTGTTGACGGATATAAACATATGAGCCTCGTTCTTTGAATACTGATCTTAATGCCTGTGCGGACTGCACAGGCTAATCAGGGACGACACTTTACGACTTAAATAGATTTTCATTTAGAAGAGACATCTTTTAAATGAAAAATGCCATTAACGCGGAAAGTGTCGTCCCTGATAAGCCTCCGCGGACTGTACAGGCTAATCTAGGACGACACTTCACGCACGTCCATTTTTCCCAGAGCGAGACTCATATTTACGATGACGCCACTACCGGAGAGCTCCAAGTGACGCCGGCTCCTCTTGAAAGGAGGACTTTCACAACCTCGCAGTGCGTCTCCAAAATGGCGGCATACAGCGGCGGGAAACAGGAATGCTGGAATCAAATAGGTCAATATTTTAGTCGTGTTCTGAGAAAACTGGGCATAATGTAATGCGTAAAGTGTCGCTAGATTAGCCTGTGCAGCCTAATCAGGGACGCCACTTTCCGCCTAAACCGGATTTTCGTTAAGAAGAGACTTCCTTTAAACGAAAAATGTCATAAAAGCGAAAGTGTCGTCCCTGATTAGCCTGACTGCGGACTGCACAGGCTAATCTGGGAAGACACTTTACGGACATAAATCACGTCCGGTTTTCTCAGAACGAGACTCACTTGATAATGAATATTTGGTTGCCGGTCTTGTCAGGTAATATTATTCCAATTGCCACCTTCTGTATGTTGATTTGCATTATAAGAAAATATTGTTTTATAGATAATTGAATAATTTTCCTTCAGCTCCTACACTGTATTTAAATAGATATGTTTACAATAAAACTATTATCCACATTTCTTGTAATTTAAGATGTATAGTGTGTTATAAATTCAAGAATTCTACATATCCACACGGCGTACCAGAACCATGACGAAGGAATTGCAACAACTATTGTTATCTGTTTACCTTCGATGGCAAGTTGACGTCACAACCGTTGTCAATCAGGAGTTCTACGATTTTTTTTGTAACCATGGAAACATGCCAGATGAATCGGCGCATTGCCTTTCTGCAAGAATCGAACACATCGACAAATAACATCAGCATTCGGTGATTCATAGCTTTATGTGATGGATGTATAATAAAGCATTCAAAATTATGCGTATTATATTTCATTTACGAAGTAACAGTCAGAAGCAAACCAGTCTTTTGATTAAAAAACCTACAAGACAAACATTTATACAGTATAAAATAAGCGAGAAAGCCTGATCACCTTTACATTTGTGATACTGATTTCATGAATTTCAGAATGTATAAATAAAATAACATTATTATTGTTAGTTTTGTTTGTAAACTTTATCCTACGGGTTATAATAAAAACGGCACACAGTTAATCCACTTTACTAACATGCAGTTAGCCACATTTTTCCAGAACGAGGCTCGAGCTCGACTGTACCTGTGAGATGATTGTCATGTCAGCCTTGGCATTGAGCAGTTCCTGAACGATGTCCTTATGGCCGGCAGAGCAAGCAAGGTGTAGTGCGGACTGGCCGCTCTGCAATGGGTTGAAATTTGAACGTTGGCAATTACCTTAGACAGACGGAAAGACGCAATTTATTTTAGACAGATGGAAAGACATGCATCTAATCTTGCAATGTACTAACAATAAAATTGGAATAAAACCACAACAATTTATTTCGCAAAGATGTCAAACTTGTTACTGAAAACAAAGATAATGAGAAGTGATGAGCGATGATTTCTCTGGAAAAATTGTTTTGCTCATCATCGAAACCCACAGGATAACATGATTTGAACACAACATTATCGAGAAGCATCAACATATCGGATTTTAGCGAAGCTGGTTTCCGATAGTGAGAAAAGCAAATATGTGTTGCTGTGTTTTACCATGGCTGCCAATTATACAATTGTTTAGATGGCAAAATATCGCTATATGCCTCGATTCAAATTTAATCAGCATTCCAAATGTTACACACTCAAGTAGAACACAAACGCTTTTGTTCAAATTAAAATTCTAGTTTCACCACTGCATTAAACAAAAGAATGGCTGCCATTTTGAACTTACGTAAGGCATGATTCAGCATTTATTCGCCGATAATGTAAAATTTTAGTCTATAAACAACTTAGCTAAAGAAACTTCAGCGAACAGTTTATATAGTCTTGACAGACCTGTACGCTGAAGCGAACCCCGTATCGAAAGTCAACCAGAGTCGTAACATATTTATGTTACGCTATAAATCAAAGACAGTTCATTTTCTTGGAAACATTTCTACATATATTGGTGAATAAACATAAATTACTGCATCGGGCATATTTTAAGGTTCAAATATTTCAAATGCATCTTACAATTGATGAAAATAACTCTCATCAGCATTAAATTCACAATTTTTACGCCATTGTCGCTTTGTCACGTGACGAGTTTTCATTTGGATACTTTCAGATCGACCTTGACATTTTTTGCTAAAATTGTAAACATTACTTTCGTTTTCTGAAATCGATTATTTATGATAAACAACTTACGTCTGATGGATTAAAAGTCTTATTTCAAAGTGAATCAGGTAAGTTTAAATAAGTTTTACTTTGAGTTTGTATTTACACTACATTTTATTTTTTATAAAACAAACAAGAATAATTTAAAATACCGGGAAATGTCATTCTGAATTGAAAGCACTTGAGCAAATGGCATGATACTAAAAATAGAAAAAACGTTGTATGACCGTGAAATCTCGGGAGATTCTCATTTAAAATATGTCTGTCGCATCGTTGTTGTTCTCGATATATTAGAGAAGAAAAGATAAATTTCTATATTTAAGGTAGTATTTTGTGAAAGAATATATCAGTTTAATGTGAAAAATGTCAATCTTTTCAATCAAGTGGTTGATTTTAGCAAATAACTGCATTTAAAAGCTGTTTTGGACCGGTCTTTGTTAGCTGTCAACTTTTCGGGAATTTCTGGTTGACTTACCTTATGGGGTTGGTCCATAACTATAAAGTCGCGCCAGTCAAAAATCATAAAAAAGCGACATTTAAAGTTCAGAACTATAAACAACTCTTCTTTTTACACACTCTTTACTAACTGGCATAACAAAGTCAAACATCTACTACTTCTTGTTCTACTCACTAAAGTTATGTTATTACCATGACAGTCCATGTTAATTTTCGTCAGTTTTGTTTGCTTTTATGCCTTTATGGCGAATTAAAACTTCTGCACACAAAATACAATTGATTTCTGCATCGCCATTTGGTATAAAAACACGCTTACCGCAATGACAACTTTAATCCAATCATAATAAAAATACAGTTACAACGATATGTACTTCCATTTTCTGTTGAAAAGACGCTGAAAAGTACAAACAAAAACCAAAAAACGTTCGAACTAGATCTAGTATCTTTCCTTAAATTATCCTTTAAAATCCATAAATAATCCATTTAACACAATAATTGACGATTTTGCATTTAGGGTCTTTAATAATTATTTTAGAATAGTTAAATAAAGACCCGTAAGCCATTCTATCACTTTTCAAATGTGTTTATGAACTCGATAAACTTTCCACTTTGTCACACGCTACGTCATGTACTCTACATAGTCAAAATTAAACTGGTGTGTTTCGTCACAGAAATTACGTCACACGAGATACGTCATAAATTGCTCAATCAAGTGAATGAAATGATGAATCATTCCCAGAACTAACATATGTACTTGAGTTATAATGCTAAATCTGTATCTTGTTTCTATTAGCCTCAAGTTATAAGATAATGAATGGTAATGTTGCAATGGTGTACTAATAGATGTAACAACTAATAAATGATAATGGTGTATAAAATGTTGTTTATGTAATTTGTGTTAGATATCTGATTGTAATCAAATGGTGTACATAAGAAATGGTATTTATGTACATAATATATGTATTGAATATTAAATATTTATGGTGTATATGATAAATGGTAATGTTTTACAAGTCACTTGAAATTATGTTGTGCATGTGTGTATTGATTATGTACTATTCACCTTTTATTTGAACATAATATATGTCTAAGATAATGAATATTAATGGTGTCTATNCGCAACTACTTCTTTTCCTACCGCAAATTCTCTTATTCTGAAACTCTTCTCTTTCACTTCTTTCCCTTTCCTTCTTAACATATTAGCTTTTTTGATATCTACACTACTCTGCTATACTATTTGTATTACAACGTATATATTTTTTTTCCATTTCTAAACGGTATTCAATTACCTATCACTATACTATATTGTTCGTAATTTTGTCATGTTTATAAATTGTTGTTATACATTTGGTTGTTTACACCATAACAGCAGCGCTTCTAACTGACAGAAGAGAGACATAGCATAAGCCTCGAGCTTTCTTCTCAATTCTGTCAAATTGTATTCTACAGCCTTTATGTCAAGCAATACTGCAATTTTTACCTGCCTTGTATATTGTTCGAAAATAGTATGTATGTTTGTATTATTGCTTATTATGTACTTTCTACGATCTAAATAAATAGTGTTTAAACCAAGTGAATGAAAAATTAAAGTACGGAAAACCGGTTTTGAGATAAATTTAATTGAAAATTCGGCTTTTATTTGTATACGGTAACATTGATTTGAAAAGTAAACATTCATTTCATGTATAAATCCAAAATAGTAGTCCGCCTCGCGTGACAGCTTTATTTCAACGCTGTTGAAAATAAACGAAAATATATCCCACAATGGGTTATTTCGACAATGCACGTCTGAGGATGGGATAAAATTCGTGTAATCTCTTCAGTGAAAAGGGAAATAAGACCTTGTTTAATATATTATGTTTCACTTCTTTATATTAGATGTGTAAATAACTGTCAAATATCCATAAATAATGTGCTACAGAAAGAATATATAAGCACTACTGATTTTTGGACTGGCAACCATAAGTATTCGGCAGAAAATGACAAATATTGAGAAAAATGACAAATGAAAATAACTATATGATTATTAACTCTTTATTCGTGGAGGAAATAAAGGAATCAATCAATCAATCAATCTGTACTTCCACCTAACAAAGTTACATGTTAAAATCCATAAACTAGGGTTTGAAACATGAACAAATGAACATCAGGAATAATGCAGCTAGTGTTTTAATTCTTCACCCCTTCACTCCATGTTATATTTCTGAATGTTAAACGTTTGAAGTTTAAATATAAAAGGGTTTACACGTTATGCGACAAGCACACCGAGTTATGCTTCCAGCACACCGATACATACAGTGATTCCGGTATACTCTCACACATAACTTTGCGGTTTACACACGTACTATTAATAAATTAATTATAAATATGTTCAAGAATGTACCATGATCATAGCATCAAAATACAAAGAAATTTGCCAAACCATCTTTAAACTTTTAAACGCAAGAATCCCGCGATGTTTTCTCAATGATGGGCGCTCATGTTCAGACTTAGAGTAGAACTTTCACGGTTGTGCCTGCATGTCACCCCGCATGCCACGTTTTCAGAGGGCACTTGTTGTTCACCTTTAAGCATTGGATTCCCAACCATCCAAGCATCGTGCAAATGAAGTTTCATTTTGATACCTCATATTATAGTCACCATATAACGCGGACAAAATGTAAGCAGCAAGATTTGCAAAGGCAATAACTGGGAAATTGTGGAACCAGGAGTTATGGTTCTTATGCACTGCATTTCCTGGATTGAGATCTACCTTCAAATTAAGCTCGAAGTTGATTTTTCTATACATGTTATGCAGTTGATACCTCTTATAGTTTTCAAGATATGCTCTGGACAAATTTCAATACAAACATATACAAATCATTCTACAAATATGGGAATAAGCGTACCGGTTCTTTTGCACAGCACATCCCCTCAATAATGCCTACCTGTCAAATTGGATAAGTTTTCAAGATATGCCCTAGCAAAAATCAAAGTAAAAAATTAACAAAGAGCGATAAATCTTAACATATACGAGCAATTGTTATGGTTCATATGTACTGCACATGTCCTCAATGCGATATTTCTACCAATTACTTTTCAAGATATGCTCCGGAAAAATAATGTTCGAGATATGTTTAAGACAAAATGTAAGTGAAAAAATAAATATAAAAAACCCGAATAATAACTGTTATTATTATTCCAAAACTAGTATATATGCACATATAGCGCATACACTGCATAAGGCCAAAAAAAATAGGTCCGTTTCCGGTCTCCTTGGAAAAAAAACAGGGTCGGTAGGTAGGGATTTTTTTTTTTTGATNTGAGGGTCGACGCCGATTCTGGAGACACGGTCGGGCGACCGGAAACGGACCTATTTTTTTATTTGGCCTAAGTAGGCAAAACAGCACAAAGGTAACGAATTATCATTTTGATTTTAAACATAGTAATAATGAATACAACCTAAAATCATAGCTTCAATGTCATTTATATCAACTATTTATGACAAACGAAACTCATGTACGAGTGTATGACTGACATCAATTACATAAATTAATAAATCGAAGCCAATTTAAATAAACGAATGAAAACATCAACATATATTTAAGTGTATTTAACACCAATAAGTATGTCACATGGAACACTTATCACGCCATAAATACATTTGAAAATATTGCTTTGAACATTTTAAAAACATGTTAAGAGCAATAATTAAAACAAGTGAGAAACACTATGTCCCCTTTTGAGCAATTTTGACCCATATATTTGACCTTTGACCTTGAAGGATGACCTTGACCTTGACCGTTCACCACTCACAATGTGAAGCTCAATGAGATACACATGCATGCCAAATATCAAGTTGCTATCTTCAATATTGCAAAAGTTATGGCCAATGTTAAAGTTTGTGCAAACAAACCAACAAACCAACAAACAAACAGACAGGGAAAAAACAATATGTCCCCCAGTATAGACTGGGGGACATAAAAATAAATACTTAACACATTTGTTTAATAGGCTTAAACAGGTTGCTTATTTCGACTAATCCACCTGACCCAAAGTTTTCGCCCGAACCTAAACCTTATTGTATGTACTAGCTTAAGTGTTTGAGCAGTTTTTATTCATTCGAACATATTCGCTGAACCAACGTTTAAATCTATTGAAAATCTAATAAAAATATATAAATAAAAAAATGTAATGTTGCATAGAGAGTTGGAAAGATTTTGTCATTGAATATCCTATTTAAGTTGGGAAATAACTCTTGTTAACGAAAAATGGTTGCCGACATACTTTATTTTTGTTTAAGATGTTGGAGACAACAAACAAGCTTTCTTTTTGGACATTACTTATAACGATTATATTATTTATGAATAAACACTTTGGATTATATACTGAATCATCTTACATCGCAAAGAACATCTTCCTTAACCACTAATAAAATACATTAATGTATATTAAAAATCAAACACTGTTTAGATATAGATTAAAACCAACAAAATAGTTCAATAAATACGTAGATAATGCATTAAAATGAATCTCACATTACAATCTTATGACATAATTTACCATAACGACGTATTACAGATTATTCATATACGATATTCATTTTGTTATATTTACAAAGAATACAATTATCGCTGTTAAACTACTCGATAATAATGCTACACGAAATCTCGATCCTGAGCGCAGCATTGTAATAGTTCTCATTTCTGTTGCACAAATATTTTCTAGCATAGCAATAAGTTTGCATTACCATTTTTATCTACCATATAACAACTCCTCGTGAATCTGATGCGATGCTAGTGAGACAAACACTGTGATTTTGTTAAATGACTTTAAAAAAGGTGTCGTTTATTTTATTATAGAGGCATCATATTCTTTGTTGGTTGCTCTAAGCACTCAAATGCTTGGAGCCTGGAGTGTTAAAACCTTTTTTTTTCGGACATATGAAGTGGTAAACGTCCTGAAAAAAGGGATATTCGACGGATAAAACGTTTAACAAATAAAAAAGTTTAACAAATTATTATCTCGCAAAACATTAAATTATAAGATGATGTTATGTTCACTTATTTCTATTTAGGATCTAGTTGTTATTAAGCAACATTCGAAAAACAAGAGCCTTTTTATTTATACGCTTTCAAAGAAAATTAAAACTGGAAAAAAAAGTTAACATATGCCGCAAATCAAGAATGCCCGACTTTGACAACAACATATATTTCTTCTGCAAAAATAATTATAAAGATGAAATTAAGGGGTGAGCAACAAACAAGTGTGTCTTACATAAATTATTATCATATACAATATTTCTATATACTTTATACAGAAACGTTAACCAAATACACAATTGTAATGCTGAACCCACGAAGTGCATGTATACACGGAAGGGAACAACAAAACATTGTGTCATTTATATTAAGTCATAATTCACCATTGATTACACATTGATAACGTCTTTCTCTTCGTATTTAACTATGCGTTACACTTAACACATATTAAACGTATTAAAAATACAAATGCATTTTATTCATACAAGAAAGTCATTATCAATGCAGTTCACGCACACTCTTACATTGAAGAAACCTTACAATATAAGCTTAACATAAATTTAATACGTGAATTATACCAAATTGCATAATTATTTGACAATTTTGTATTAACAAGCATTCTCAAACATCTTAAATAAAATTCAAATGACCAGCAAAACATGCGCACACAATAGTTATATGATATTTTTTACACAGTTAAATATTCAATAAAACTGTTTTATTCTAAAGATATTAATTTCTAGCAGATGAGAGGTTACAGCTAACTTAAGTAAAGCATTATGGATTGTATGCCACAGTGTTTTAATTTGAATTTATAATGACATTCGTACGAAAAAGCATAAACCTTAATGGAATTAACATTTATTTAACCAAAACTCCGCGAATCGTGTATGTAGACTGAAGCCCAAATGATTTCGTGAAATATGAGCTATTACATCAGTACAAACAATAATCAAAGAGCAATAACTTCATGTATCAGGTGCAGATTAACGTTTTTCATGCACTGCGTTTCCGCGCAATACAAACTGCATATGAAGTTTCGTGATAATAGCTTTAATAATCTTATAATGTATCAAGCTCATAGCAAGCGAAATGGGAATCCGCCGCCGACATCAAAACGTTGCTTGGTCAGGCGACGCGCAAACAAAAGTATTTACAGAAAATATAGATGATATTATGAATTTAAATACCACATGAATTATATAGTAGATACAATACATAGTATAACAAGTATTTACAGCATATACCATTGTCAATATACATCATACAATAAAGGTATTATTTAGAAAACATAGAAGTCATTAACACATCATTAAAAGAACAACATTTACAACCAACTTGATTGTTACAAAAAAGGGCATCCATACGATAGATTAAACGTATATCACTAAATGACTCACAAGAGGAATGTATGTTACAAAACAATCATAAAAATTATATTTACAAGAAACAAAGCTAGCATCATATATCATACAAATAATGGTTATTTACAATAAACAAAGCTATCATCATACATCATTCAAATCATAGTTATTTACAACAAACTAAGTCATCGTACACTATGAACGATGATGTATTCCAATGTGACATAAAACAGAAGTTATTGCCTAAAGTACAATCTTTATTTACAATTGACACGTTTAAATTATTCTCTAAAACACTAAACTATTTACATCAAACAAATGTAGTCACATGATCCGACTCATGCTTACGTCATTTATATATATATATCTCATAAAATATATGTTCTTGACTAAGCATTATGTGTATTCACTTGTATTAGGAGTTGACAACGAACAATTTGTGATTATCAAAATACTTTATGTTCTCAATTAAAACATTCAGTAGAGAACGATGGGCACCATCAAACACAGTTTGATTAAACCACGTACTTTACCATACTTTACCGTAACATAATATACACAAACACTGAATGAGAATCTACTCAAAATACTAATACCATATTCTTATTTACAATACTTTTGTTTTTATTTTCAAGGAAACAATCATTTTATTTACATTATGAGTGGCGAACAAAATTAATGAATGAGTTATAAATAATATATGGAAATATTGCAGGGTTTATAATTGATTTTGGGGATCCGCAGGACTCGGATATTTAAATATGAGCCTCATTCTGGGAAAACAGGGCTTAATGCATTTGCGTAAATTGTCGTTCCAGATTAGAATCTGCAATCCGCATACCCTTAACAGGAATGACACTTTCCGTCTTAACTGGATTTTCGCTAAGCAGACACTTCTTTTCAACAAAAAATTCCGTAAAAGCGGAAAGTGTCGTCCCTGATAAGCCTGTGTGGACTACACAGTATAATCTGGGATGACATTGTACGCGCATGTATTAAGCCCGGCTTTGTTAGAATGAGGCTTATTTAGGAGTCCTCTTATTAAACATGGAAATCCCACTCATTTGATTTACATGCATTTGTATCAATATGTATATTTTGTACCACTTAGATAAAATATAGGTGTAATTAAATTATGTTAATAATTTTATAAATATAACATATCTTGTATTGTTTGTTTTAATACTTAAGGGTATCAACATCTCACCATATCATGATAAGATGGGATGCAATTATAAAATTAGGAAGGGTCCAGACTGGCAAATTTAGGGTAAGCAGAAAACCCCTGTCTTATACAACGAGCAAGTACTATAGCGAGACATTACTTTCAAACAAAAACACATTATAAGCAAATACAATAAACAATTACACTGCACAGTTGAATATGCTTCACATATTTAGCAACACAGTTTACAGGAAGGCAGAAATATATTATGTCGAATGTGTTCAAATATATACAAAGTTCTACACGTTGATCATTTGTAAGCCCATTTGAACGAGTTTTGTTTCCAATATTTTTAAACTCTAAGAGCAAACGCGAATGGCCACGTTTATCTTTCTTTCATTCTGTAAGAGGACATCACGGTGATAAAGTATTCACCAACTCTAAAATCTTCTTCGCAGTTTCGAGAGCGAATTCAGCATCCTCCTTACTGAATACATCGGACGGAATATTGGAGCTATCTACACAGTCAGGATAACGAAGACGGAAACTCCCGTTATTGTCAATGTTGAGGCGGGCTTCCAATGACCTAGCCTGAAATATTAATAATGCTAAAAATTGTGTTGGAACATGTATGGTATTGCAACAATAAAGTTAAGTACACAGTTATTAACAAATACCGGTACCTAAATCTTAAAACTTAAATCATTACTCAATGCGTATCTGTATATTTCATATGATTAATGCTTTATAACAATTATGCTCGATATCGTTTTTCTTGAACCAGATTCGACCGAAATTCCATAACGGGCAACTTATTAAACTTCATATAGGGTTAATTTACAGCAAATAATGATGTAAACTAAAAAAGATGGGGCTATCATCGACAGTTATAACACACCCCTTCCTCATATTACCGCTTTGAAGCAGCAATAATTTTATATTAGTTATGATTTAATTTTTACACGCAAAAAACAAAATCGTATAATAAAATGCATTTAAGTTATATAATAAACAAGTGGGTCTAAAGACCCTAGGTCGCTCACCAGAGACATGTTGAAACAAAACTGTTTTATGCGGATTTTGTGATGTTTGTGTAATATTTGTTTAACTCTGTACGACTTGATTTTGGTATAGGAAAAGTTATATAACAAATAAAAGTGTTCACTATATATAAATGCAAAAACAAGTAACGCCAAGGGGGCCAATTTTTACCCCAAGAGCATGATAAGAACAACTTAGTACATGAACAAATTACGATGCTGCACACCAAAAATTGAACCCCTTACCATTTGGGTTTCAGAGAATACGATTTTAAAAGTTCTTTACTATGCAAGTCTATATAAATCATGTTACCCCTAGGGCTTGGTTAGTTTGAACCCACAGGCATAATTTGAAAACACTTTGTAGAGAAAAAATATACGATGTCACACATCAAATATTAAAACCCTGACCCATGCGGTTTCAGAGAAGATGTTTGAAGTTACTTACTATATAAGTCTATATAACTCATTTGACCCTGAGGCGTAGCCAGATTTTTACCACAGGGACATGAGTCGAACTTAACAGAGAACCGCCTAAAGATCTGAAAAGCCAACTAAAAAGCCTCTAGGCAGTTCAATGACTGTCAACAAAATTAATGTAAAGAGTCATTTTAAAATCTCACAATGAATGAAATAGTTTTGGCCCGGAGAAGCTCATTTATGGCCATTTTGACTTGAACTCCAAATGTGACCTTGACATTGGAGATATCGACGTTATTCTTTCGCATGACCCACCGTTTAATGATTGATAACAAATGTACCGAGTAATTTTAAAATCTCACAATGAATGACATAGTTATGGCCCGGACAAGATCATTTATGGCCATTTTTGACCTTTGTACTCAAAATGTGACATTGACCTTGGAGATATCGACGTTATTCTTTCGCATGACACACTATCCAATGATTGTGAACAAATGTACCGAGTAATTTTAAAATCTCACAATGAATGACATAGTTATGGCCCAGACAAGATTATTTATGGTCATTTTTGACCTTTGAACTCAAAGTGTGACCTTGACGTTGTATATATCGACGTAATTCTTTCGCATGACACACCGTCAAATGATGGTGAACAAATGTGCCAAATGATTTTAAAATCTCACAATTAACGACATAGATATGGCCCGGACAAGCTTATTTATGGTCATTTTTTACCTTTGAACTTAAAGTGTGACCTTGACCTTGGTGATATCGACGTAATTTCTTTCGCATGGCACACCGTCCAATGATGGTGAAATAATGTGCTAAATGATTTTTTAAATCACACAATGAACGACATAGTTATGGCCCGGATAAGCTCATTTATGGCCATTTTGACCTTTGAACTCAAAAGCAAAGTGTGACCTTGACCTTGGAGATATCGACCTACTTCTTTCGCATGACACACCGTCCAATGATGGTAACAAATGTACCAAGTCATTTTAAAATCTAGCGATAAAACGATAGTTATGGTCCGGACAAACGTTCGGTTTAAGTGACCCCGTGACCTAGTTTTTGACCCGGCATGACCCATATTCAAACCTGACCTAGACATCATCTAGATACAACTTCTGACCAAGTTTGGTGAAGATCGGATGAAATTTTCGGGACAGACAGACCGACCGACAGACCGATCGACCGACAAAGTGACTCCCATATAGCCCCCATTACAAATCGTAATGGGGGTATAATTAATGGAACATTGGTAGATGACCAACATAAGATGTAACACTGGCCAAGTTTCATGAAGATTGTTAGAAATGATTACTTCTAAAGTGTTAACATGGTTATACTGTATCAATATATTGAAAACTGCCCGCCCTTTGGCGGCCATGTTTTTCAACGTACCGGATTCATGTTCCAACTCAGCCGAGATATCATTTAAACACATGTTCTTACAATGTTTCATGAAGATTTGACTGAAATTGTGACTTCTAGAATGTTCACAAGGTTTCATTATAGACATATAAGGAGAGCTAGCCGCCCCAGGAGCCCAAGTTTTTCAACGGACCGAAACCATGTTCAGATAGTATTGGAACAAATGTTCTGAGTAATATGATTCATATAATGTTAACAAGGTTCATTTAAGCAATATAATGAAAACTACCCGCTCCCTATCGGCATTGGTTTTTAACTGACCGAAACTATTTGAAATCTCGGCCGTGATATCATGAGAATAATCGTTCTGACCACGTTTCATGAAGATTAGACTAAAAATGTTACTTCGAGAATGTTGACAAGCTTTTTCTTTTATTTTGCCGCACGTGACCCATTTTTAAACTCGACCAACAGATGGTCATTTGTTTGAGACAATGATATTGCGACGCACGACAAACAAAGAGCAAAAGCCTATCAAAAAATATCACTATGAGCACGTTGTGCTGAAGTGAGCTAGGACATAAATATTGACCAACCTCAGCTGCGATGAGCTCATTCCCAAGACATCTGCACAGGTCAAGCAGGCTATGACTTCGCAAAAGACTGTTCAATTTGTTTGCATTTGTCAGGAACCACGCTGCTTTGATTGCCTTTTCACACGACTGTTAAACATAATATTCAAATCAAACAAACCTCTCCAAAACTATTAAATAACTAATGATAAGTATGCCAATAGCGGTCCATAATCTTAAATAAAATTATAAAAGAATACAGCAAACGGCATCAAATACAGATGCAAATGATTGCGCGATAGAATATCTTACTTGATGAAACATGTAGCATATCCAATTATATGTGTCTGGATGACTGCCTGTGCATTCCATCACTGCTCTGCCAGTGCGAAAATCTAATTTCGCTTGATTTAACCATCGACGATATTCCCCTGGGCTGCAAACTAAGCTATCTTTAGAACTAATGTGCACAAACTGCCCCTGTCGACATGACTGTCTATAGACTCTGTTATATGTGCGAAATTCTGTCGCATAATGGTTTCCAGTCTCTTCCACTTTTGAGAACAATCGCATAAACCTCGAAGCGGCTATATCCGGTTGGACCACACCTGTATTCTCATCAAGAGGCTCAATATACTCTTCGTCATTTTCGAGCCTTATAATTGATGACAGGAGAAAATTTAGAACCCTTCCGGCGTTAAACGTGTCAGTTTGACATTTTATAGCGTGACGTTCCTGTAATAAGCGTCGCAATATTATCATTTTATCGGCATCAACAAAATGTGCAAATATGTCTTTTAACATAGCCCAAGCTTGGATGCAGATGAAATCAAAAGGGATTTCTTCAACAACACCAGTGCTTGAACTATCAACTTCGTCACTTTGTTGGACAAATTTATACAGTTTAAAGATTGGCACCGTTATATTTCCGGATTGACGAGGCCCTACGTTGATAACATATTTGATACCTAATGTCGAGTTATCGTCTGTATGAATGACGTTCACAATATGGACATAAATATACAATAAATCATCGTCGGTAGCATCATCGGCTTCTAGCTCTAAAGCAGCATATTCATATTCGCGTTCATGAAAAGGCAAAATCGCTTGTATCAGGAATGGGTGAAACTTCGCATCAACATATGTTCCTGGGTTTGGAAAGGCGGCAAACGATTTGACGTTGGTGCAATAAAAGGTTCGAATTTTCTTCTGATCTAAAACCTTCCAAATAGCTTCCGGTTTGTCAACAAAATCTAACATGTTTTTCAAAAGCATAAACGAAGACGCTGAAAGCTTATCTTTTGTCAGAACATAGTCATCTGTTATATGTGTTAACAATTCCATAACGCCGTCGCTTATTAAAGACGTTGTGTCTTGATCATTGCTTGTTTTAAAATAAAGACAAAGCTGTCCTTCAAAAATCAGGCTTTTATTAGTCGATTTCTTTTGTGACGGTTTGGGGACAAAATAGTCCTTGTTCACAAATCCTTCAAGGTCTTCATCTTTGTACACAACACTAGCCTGAAGATTAACTACCTCTTTAATGCAAGTATTTGACAGTATTTTGTGAAGACGTGTATCTAAATTAGGATCAAAGTCATCAATTTGGTTGACTAATATTCTGCAGAAACCCTCAAGAAATTCAAATGATCGAAGGAACCTCTCAAAGCGTGCGACTTATGTGCTTTTATTTGGAACCTCGCGCATATTTTCCAAAGACACACGCTCTTCTACATTTTCCGATAACAAACAAGGTTGTAGCTTCTTCGGAAACACTTGAAACGCGGTAACAGGATCATTAACACTTATTTGTAATTCTCTAAATCCAAGAAACACATTGATTTTTCGCCTTTCCTGTATGTACTCACAGTAAAAAGTGTTGTCGTCTATCACTAATTCATCTGAACTACACATATGGTAACATCTGTTCGGCAGATATAACCTGGACAGAAGTGACATGTCCTTGCGCTCCTTGTCTTCTTCTTCAGTTAAATTGAGAATACCTAATACTTTTCTTAATGCTTTTGCGGCTAGTTCTAATTCGTTTGGGGGTAACGGCGAGTTGGTATGTTTCGCGTGAATCGCATCCAGAACATAGGCATACTGTGTACAGCGAACGTCTCCTGATGACCCTAGTTTTTGGAACAAATCAAAATAACAGCTTAAATCTGTCGATGCCTTGTACAGATATGGCCTGATTTCATCAGATGTAGAAGATGCAACAAATACCATGGAAGGTCTCACCATCGCACTATCGCCGACTGATAAACATGGTATATCTTTTAAGTATTCTCGACAGCTTTCAAGTTGCCAATTGCTTAACTTTGAAAGGTATTGATACACAGGTTTCATGTGGTTAGTTTTTAAAGGAAATGTATTGCTGGTACAATCTTTAACAAACACGCTGCAAATTCCTTTGGCATGCTTTATTACGTCATCTACAGTTGGCTTTGCCTTGATGTTCAACTGATTAATCGTTTCTTCATCAAAACAATGTTCGAAAAGTGGGACGGTTGACCAACAGATCTTCATATGTTTGGAATGACAGGAGCCTTCTAAACACATAAATTGTGTTCGATCACGCAATGCAGGAACTATGTTTTGTAATGTTAAAGGCACATCGTATGGCACAACAAACTTTATTTTTCGAATTGTCTGAAGCGCACTGCGACAACATGGCAAACAATTTACCAAGGTAGTGGACTTTTCTTTTAAACATTTTGTCAGACCTTCAGCTCCACGCTCTTCTATTATTCTTGCATATCTTATAAGCATTTCACCTGTTGGCTTCACATTGAGACCCAGTGTAATCATGAATGATTTCCATTCCCTATCCATAAATTCTGGCGGTAGAAATGTGATGTCACTAGCTAAATCTGACATTGTTTGAAAGACAGGATGATCTGAAGCATATAGCTGCATTGCAGTGTAATCATTTCCATTAATGATTATGAAAGGTAGATTTTTCATTTGAGAAATAATACAATGTTGCAAAGAAGATCCGCTTAAGATGCTGGAGTTTAAGCTATCTTTTAAATATGTTATATGCGCCATCCACTGATGTTTTTGAAGTCTGTACATGTTTGGAATGATTTTATCATTATATATTTGCAAGTGATCACACTCTTTCAAATCGAGAAAATTGTAAAGTTTAGACACAACATCATTTCGTTTTAAAATGCACATCTTTAAATCACGTGATAAGTCGTTCAGACCATCACTTGGAATCATCTTTGAAATAACCAATATTTCACATTTCCCAAGAAGAAGACTTACAAAACTTCCGTCTATTGTTTCAAACAATGGAAGAGATTTCAGCAATTGCTTAGCATCGTGACTTAATTTTGCAACAAGAGTATCTTGATACTGCATGAAGTACCGTAACAATTTTGTAGCCTCCTCATTTGTCATTTCCAAACCTTCAAATCTGAATCGATTTTCATACAAACATCGCAGTAGAACGTCAGGTTTTCTTTCAGATGCGATCATTTGAGATATTGTTACACTTACCTCTTTACATTTCCGCAAAACGGATGTATCCGGTGTCGGTATTTTGAGTTTTGAAAGCAACTGATGAATATCATCCATGTGTGGTTGCTCTAATAACGCATGTGCTTTTTTAAATGGGATCAGCATAAACCTGTTGCCTGATGCAGTATTTTCTATCGAAGGCAAGAAAGACCAATCCGATATAATATCAAATGCTTCGATAATTTGCACTTGCACAATACTGTTATCTTCAGGTACGCTACGTGCTTGCGTTTCTTCTATAAAACAGAACAGACGAGCGATAAATTCCGGTGTGAAACATGATGTTTCAGTATTCTTCCACTCTATGTTTGATCCAGCTTTGTATACTGATGTATCGTACGAAATAGGTAGCTGTTGGTGTAAGTCATGTAGTGTAAATTCTTTTAGGATTCTCTTTTCGAAGAGTTTTGGTCTTTTCAGCAAGGCTACTAAACGTCCGTGTAGAAACTGTTGTGAAGACCCAGGTACCAAGTCACAATACTCCGAACAAAAGAGAATATCTTTACCAAATACATTAAGTATCAAGTTGTTTGTTACACACAATGGTAGTCCTAGCACGTCATTATCGAACGATTGGCACCGTAACATGTATTTGAGAAGACTTTCAACGACTTGTATATTATTTAGCACGGTTACCCCCAAATGGCAGTCCCTGTCAGTCAACCTGTCTTTGATTATTTGCATAGCAACAACTGGTTCAGTGTAAACAACTGACGTTTGACCAGCTTGTTTAATTCTTTCAACGACATCCAGAGGGGTCTCAGTTATTATTATACCCAAGTTTTTCAACACGTGTTCAATGTTAAATGCATCTTCAAGGTGATTATATTCATAAAGTGAATTCACTAAACCACCGTTTATAGACTTTTTGTCTGTTGCCAAATGTATCCAACTAATGCTTATGTAATCATTATCTCTGTCCATCATCGGCTTTGCATTTGAAGTTTTCGCAACAAATGGAAAAACTGTCCAAAACTGCCGAAGCATGATTGCATACAATGTCTGCACAAAACCTTTCCAATAAGAGTCGGTTGTGTTACGCGCGTTCGGAAAAAAGGAGAAATACATTTTTAAGTATTTTTTTCTTAGTGAATCTTCTTGTAGATTTGCCATGTTATTGTTTATCCAGTAATGTTGAAGAAATGATAATGCTTCACGAACACATTCTGTGACAACACCATGTAAAATAAATTCATTCCATTGTTTTCGATATCCTTGTTCATCTCTCCACAAACCTCGACGTCCTCTGTCTACCGCAAAATTGCCATTCACATGAAACGGAAGCCCAGTTGTGCCAGTTAAAGGCAGAAAACAGTATGGCTTTCCTTCTACAGGCATACATGTTTTGTAACATAATGGTTGGTGTTTATTCTCAAACTGGTCGGCGTTAAGCTCTGTTGTAAATACTGGTAATTTTAAAGAAACTCCGCCTACAGACATGATATTATTATCATCATAGTCAGTTTGTGATATCATTTTTTTTAGTAAATCCTCATCGTTGCTACCAAATTTATATACCACAAGCCACGTTTCATTCTCACCGTTAGAATCGCGTACATTCATCTGGTATGTGACACAGAATTGTTCTCTACTCAAATCAATCAATTTTTTATCCAAAGAACATACTTCTTTGATATGTTGAAAAAATTGCGCGCGTTTATTTGCGTCATTTTCAGTAAGTTCTGATTCAACCGAATACAGTTCGGTGTACTTTCCTTGTTCATATTGAAAAACTTTGATCTTCCTTAAATTCTTAACGAAGTGTAAGTTTTCATGCATAGTCAAAATAAAAGAGTCCAAAATATTGTCAACATCTCTTTCTGACATACAATTAGCACTGATTTCCGAAGGTTCGCTTCTTAGAGGAAACCTAAACATTGTCCCACAATCACTAAGACTATGCGGATAACCTAAGGTACTGTCAGGAAAATCCTCCAACAAGTCTTCAATATTGTATCGAATACCAGGTTCTCCTTCTGATATTTCGCTAATGGCCTTCAGCAATGGATCAAACATGCATACCTGACCCAGCTGTCCCAAGCCTGGTCCTTTAGTTAGAAACGATGGCATATCGGTAATATGATAGACGGCATTAAAACCAACGCCAAATTTACCGGTTTTAAATGAATCATCTGTTTACTACCGATTCCAAGATTTTTGATCCCTTCAAAATCTTTTTCCGTAAAGGATTTATTGTTAAATACGCAAAGCGCTGGCTGAAGTTTGTCTCCGTTTTCAACTGATCGTCCGATATTTGTTTGTTCATAATATTTTATAAAATGGATTTCACTTGCGCCCGCGTCATCAGAATTTTGTATTAGTTCCTTCATGATGCTATCGTCACAAGGGTAATCTTTCAAAAGTCCGTTCAATCTTGTTGTTAATTTCTCATGTTGGCCGAAGGGAATAACTTTGGTCTTCTGTTTGATAAGTTGTATTCGTTTTGACCGTACACCGACAGCTTTCGCAACCATAGGTGGAATTCCCTCATGCAATAATCTCAATGGTGTCCTTGAAGAAAATTCTTTATCGTCCAATGCTAATCTATATGTTGGGAAAAGATTTCCTTCTTTATCAGGAGCAATAATGGCTTCCTTTGAAAATGATAATTCTTCGTACGTAATATTTTGTTGTCGCATACACCAATCTAAATTAATTAAAAGATCAATTACATTATCGATATTGGATTTCAAACAGTCCTCTTGATAAAGTTGAAACTTAACTTGCAAAACACTAATCATGTCATTAACGAAGAAACGTTCTTTTATGCTAAACTTTTCAAATATTCTTAAATGTTCAGGAAGGGTGTTTGCAGGCAATTCAAACAAATCAGGCGCGCACGGTTTTATCATTTTCTTTGCCACCTTGCAAAGGGGAACGACATCACTACCCACGTCAATAATAGGCGTCGACAATAGTGAATCGAACTTCATAACATGATTCTGAAATTCACTTGTCGTCATGTTGATTGACAACTTGTCTAACGCTGAATAAAGGTTTCTCAATGTTCTTTGGGTTTCAATGAGCGTAGCATGTCTAGGTTCAAGTAATTTATTTCCTATGACAGACAGTTGTTCTAGTAAAACCTCTAATTTAAAATGCATTTCGTTACACACGCCTAGTTTATCGTAAACATTTGAAAAAACAGGATTGCTCTCGTCAAGTATATGACACACAGAACCAACGCATCGTAAACAATTCATTTTGAACATCGATATCGGTTTGCCTAGCATAAGCGGCTCTGATACGTTACTTTCAAGAGCAGAGCACATCTTATTTTCAAAACATAGTATATCATTTGTCGTGTGCGAGGAATGCCATTTAAACGTCCAGTCGCTTGGCTGTGCTAAAACTGGAAGAAATGAAACATTTTTCACTTTATCTAATACTTCAGTATCGACTTCTGTATTAGCCAAATATTTCAGTAAACACATCAGTCTTTCTTTTGCACAGTGGCTGCACTCAACTGCAATTATTCCTATGGATTTACACCTATCGATAAGCAATGTTGGTGACAAAACTTCAGACATCATCCCGAGTTCAACAAGTCTTGACAAAACCTTTTTGTCTCGCAGTGGACACGAATTCGAGATAAACCGTTCATCTGAATCTGAAAAGAGCTGCGCCAAGTTTGACGATGGATGAACCAGGTCTTTGACCATTCGTAATGTTCCATGTGGTTCTGTTCTAATACAACAAGTAGTTTGTAAACATGTTGAAATTGCGTCGTCATCAAACATAATAGCGTATCGAAGAAACCTACTGTACCCCAGATAATTTTCAGCCCAATACTCTTTATTTACATTTTTCAAGAAATGAAGCAGTATTTGTTTCATTTTAATAAATACTCCTTCTATACACTGCTCTATATCGGTATTAAAGCATCTGAGGTTGTTTGCGATGAAGTCTGGAACACTAACGGTAACTCTTTTGTCGTCTATTGGAACATGCCTTATGAACTGTAAGGCGGATTTTCCAATGTCTGGGTCATTTAAGACAACTGGATCAATAATTGATATTTCATCAAACGAAAGAAACTCGTCATTTCCGTAAAATATTTTAGGATTGGGATTTGAGTTGACCACTGCTCTGTAAAAATGGGACACCAAATGTTTGACCGATTCAGGTATAGTCTCATTGGGCCTCTCGGGCCACAACAAGTAAGGGTCTGTTGAACTTGAGTTAGTTTCCAATATATGTTTCAAGAGAGCTTTTACTAAAGAGGATTGAAATAAAACTGTATTCCAATTACTTTGTTTGGATTGATGCCCATCGCTCTGGTCATCTTCCGTCGTCAATGTTAACATTCTACGGTCAGATGAAACATGAAAGCAGCCGTTTATATGGAAAGGCAAACCCGTCTCTATCGGTAATGGTAAAAAGCAAAATACATGACCCTTGAGGTAAGTTCCGGCATGAACGACACTGATATCCTGCGGAGTAAGATCATCTTTGCTTATGCACGGTGTGGCAATGGCGACAAGAGGAGGGGAAACTATTTCATCGTCCGTATTGACGCTGTTCATAAACCATGTGATTAACCACCTGGCGTCCGAGCATTGAAGAGATTTCGGTGGGAACAATGTGTTACCATTTTGGAATGTTTGTTTAATCCGAACAGTATGCATCTCCGCTAATTCTTGACCATGTGTGTTTTGATTCTCTATCGCAGCACGTTGCAAAATACTGAAAGTCACTTCAGAATCAATTGCCATATCACGCTTGAAAAAATCCTTGTGGATTTCATATATTTCATGTATATCACCGATTGACGCATCTTCTCCAACATACAAAATTTTGATGGTGGTTACCTTCTGAGTAAACAACAACAGCATATCGGCATTACGAATAAGTAAGTCTAGCAAATGGACTACCTGCGCATGGTTATAAACTTTGTTTGAAATATCACTTTCATTCGATTGTTGAGATGTTCTTAAAGGAAAGCGAAACAACGTACCCGAAAACGGTGTAAATGGTTCTTTGATGACGTTACAACCAAATAAGCCTTCAAATGGTTTGAACTGATCAACATGTCTTTTCACCAAAGCTCGCTTTGACAGTGGTATCTTTCTTCCTCGTGGTGATTTGCTGTTTAAGCCATCTTCTAAATATTTCTCATGCGGATCAAACATTATCATGTGTTTTCC
Source organism: Dreissena rostriformis (assembly GCA_007657795.1). Lineage (NCBI taxonomy): Eukaryota > Metazoa > Mollusca > Bivalvia > Myida > Dreissenidae > Dreissena > Dreissena rostriformis. The sequence continues at coordinate 132,020 of VMBQ01002151.1, forward strand.
GGAGATAAAACTAGGGAGATCTGTTAAATTGTACACAGACGTGAATCCTAGACCAAACTTGCCGATGGTTGACGTGTCGCTTCTTTTTAGAGATTCGTTGAATTGTTTGATATTAGTTAAATCCTTCTCCGAAAATACTTGGTCATTGTAGCACCACAGGGCTTCGCCTTGAAAATCGGCCAGATGTTTGCTTATTAATCGTTTTCGAAATTCTAAGTTTTTCCTTTTGTCATAGACAAAACACAATTGTGTAGCACCAGCATCGTCCGCGTTTTGAAGGAGCTCCTTGACAACTGAAATACCATCTGTGTACCCTTCATCCAAAAGTGTTTTTAAACGCCTTGTAAACTTTTCTTGTTGCCCCCATTCCTCAATATTTTCTGCATCCATCAGAGTACGACGATTTAATGACGGTATTCCTAACTTGTTTGCAATTTCGTATGAAATGCATGAATGAACACGACTAATGTTAGGGTCGTCTATTCCGGCTTCAGTATCCTCGCAAGAATCATCATCAAAGAAACACTTTGATAATGGTGCAAATTCGATAGCATTTTCATTTTCTGACTCAATAAGAACTATTACATGTTTATTCATCCACTCATTATCTAGATCTTTGTAAGCAAGTCGTTCTAGCACTTTCAAAGAAAGCTCAAAATCCGATTTTTTTTTCAAGGGGATCGTACATTACATTTTGGTATTTTTTCTGAATAAAGTTTAATACACTTGCTAGAACGTATTCATCCTGGCGATCAGGACAACTTAACTGCCGAAAGAATATTTCTAACGACAAAAGGTTTTCAGGTAAACAATAAAAGTAGGGCTTTAACTGGAGATCGTCGTTCGTATTGCTATGCAGTATCACATTAGATGGGGAAACAAATGCTTCATCTGTCCAAACCAGAGCATTGCAAACAATAGACTCTTTTACACTTTCTGTAAAATTATTTGTTAGAAATTGATACACAGCTTTGATTATGGGCGCAAAATTAATTTTCTCATCGGCTGTGATGCGACTTTGTTTAATGTTTTCGAGATGACGCAAAACAAATTGGGAATCTGGTGGATCATTCCAATCGTAATACGAACACAGTTCCGGCGATGATGAATTACATAGAGGCAAAGAGGTCGACACAATCTGCCAGTATTGTTTTAAATGTTTCATTTGATTAGGTGGGCACACTGTGCAGCCATTTGAAAACCATTGTAGGTCACGAGGATTCAGCTGATATATGATCTCATCAGTTTCAGGAGAACAAAAAACAAAGCAGGATAGTTCCCCAATTAGCTGTCCTAATTCTCCACTTGATCTACATGGTCGTTTAAGAAAATCTGGATTTTTTTTCAGAAATCTGTGTAAAGCGATTGCTTTATCAACTACTTCAGACGTTTTATTTTTGTCAATGTTTTTCGCAACATCGTACACATCATCGGGTGTAATATCCCTTTCTCCTTTCATTCCTAATTTTAAGAGCTGTGGATGATACACTTTCCACTGATCAAACTGCTTAGGGAATCTATTTTCTTCGTCTGCAAACAATTGACAAAGAAATTGATTGGAAGGGTCAAACACTTCAACAATACTAACTTCTTCATTTGCATCATTTAAGATGAATGGGAGTTTTTTAACAATATCACGAAGACGTTCAAAATGTGCAAAGTGTTCTAAAACGAACGATAAAACGTAGTTTTTCAGTTGCATCACATAAATGTAATTTCCTTTCCATGATATCTGCTGCTGATAGTTTTTGAAGACCAAGTTTGACAACAACATGCTCCTCTAGATCTTTTACGACAACACATTTGACAGGAAATATGACTTCTTCTGGAAAGCATTTGTCATTTTCATGTATATAATATGTTATGTTTTGCACGTTGACAAGCTTTGTACTCAGAGCTGTTGTTTCAATGCATCTAAATATATTCAATCTAGACAACAGTTCCTTAGTATTACCAGGGTATAAGGCACATTGCGAAAGGAATTCAATAAATCCATTAATGTTAGATTCTGTAACTCCTGCATTAAATGTGTCAATTAATTTTTGGTCTATGCAATGTGACTGCTTTTCAAGAAGAGTTAGTATACATTGCTGAGACGGAATCCGAATAAAATCTTCTACCATTTCGAATGATATCCAGCTTGGTAATTCTTGTATAACGGTAATGCCAAGCAACTTCAAACAACGTTCAAGGTCGCTACTGAGTGTAACATCCTTGCCAACACATGCTTTCAAAAGCAAAGGTTTTCGTAATTCAACAAGCTGAATTTCGCCCAACGATTCAAATGTCCCATTTAATAAGATGGGAAATAAAGGCTGATCGACAAAATGTCTGATGTCTCGTCCTCTTATAGCGTTCCACACAGAGATCAGCCACTGCGTTGAAAGTGTCAACGTTTCATCAATTATGCGGTTGGAGCCAAGATGAGTTTTTTGTATTTCTATCAGCATTGTGTTCATGTCGTCGTCGTTCAGGATTGTCAAGGCGAAATATTCTACAACATTTAATCATACCAATGTAATATCTTATTAAATATGCATACTTATATCACTACAGCAGTGCCATCATAACGGCTTCTATAACTTTTTGGTGCAAACGCGTTTTACGGACAGTGGTCATTAATATATTGTGGACGATTGTGTTGAAATAGGTTTAATTTCATCTACATTGCATATGATTAAAAAAACACAAGATTTTGCTATTAATTTTAGTCAGGAATACACACTTTTAATGATATAGTAGACGAAAACTTTTCCTTATGCGAGCGAAGCTTTACATAAGTTACAAGGATATATCATTTTATGTGTAAATAATGTATCTAAACTTGGGACGACATAGACTAAGTGAAACGCTAAGGACTGATTATTCGAACAAGTGCCTTAGTTTAGACCTCAAGTGACCCAGTTTAAAATTCGGCCGGTCAATTGTGTTGTAAAGGTTTCACTATAGCAATATTTGGAAAATTGCCCCGCTCCCTGGCGGCCATGTTTTTAACGAAATATATTTTGAAATCGGCAGATATCATGAGACCAAATGTTTTGACCAAGTTTTATGACGATTTGACTAAAAGCGTTACTTAAAGAGTGTTAACAAGGCTTTACAATAGCCAAATGAGGAAAACTGTTCCGCAACCAAGCGGCCATGTTTGTCAACGGACCAAATCCATTTTCGAACTCAAACGAGATATTATTAAAAGGAATAACCTTACAAAGTTTCACAAAGATTTGGCTACAAATGTGACTTCTAAACTGTAAACAAGCTTTTTTCTTTACTTTGGCCTATTGACCTAGTTTTTGAACTCACATGAATGTAACTTTTTTAATGTTAATTGTTGCCGAAGCACGATTAAAAACGAACGACGGTCAAAAGGCAATCATAAAAGCTGACAATGAATAAGTAGTGCCTGGGTGAGCGTACAACTTAAGCTTTTAATGACAGTAATGAATAAATACCCCACATACCGCTTTGACACAGATATACAACCACGACAATCAATGCTGCATTGTATGTTTTTTTATCTCCAAGTATAACATGTAAGGTTGTCATGTGGTTCTTGTGCCCCATAAACTGTCTTGTATTGTTTAAAATGGTTGTCATGTTATTTTGAAATCCTAAAATATATGTTACAGTTATGGAGTAATCCACAATCTTGTGTAGTTTGACCTTTTACCGCTAAGTATGACCTTTACCTATAAGATACTCACATTGGTTTTTGTATTAGCGAAATTACAGTCCGCACAATCCCTATTTTGACAATAAAGCTTGTATCAAAGCTTTAAAGTTTTACCTTTTACATAAAGGAGCTACTTGATTGTTGCGCGCAACAAACCTTCTAATATAGGTGAATATTTGGTCGAAGTCCATTCGAAAGCCTTCAATGAATGGAGAACTTACTATCCGTACATGTCCTATGTTGACCATTAAAGCCATGTATGTTTTCACTTTACCTTAACGTTTGACCTTGACCCGAAATAAGTCACATGTTTGTTGCGCGGGTACACCGTCTCATATGGGTGAACATTTGTGCCAAGTTATCTGAAAATCCTTAACTGCGTGGGGAAGTAACGTTTCGCACAATAAACCCTTGTAATTTGACTGTTTGACTAAAAGTGGACGTTGATCTTTAAGGTAGCTCTATGGTTTTTGTATGGTGCACACTGTCTCACATAAATGGGCAGTTGTGCTTAGTAATTTTGCAATCCTTTCGTGCATGAATAGGTTACAGTCCGCACAAGTCCAATTGTGACAATCAAGCTTAGTTTGACATTTACCTTAAAGATAGTCACATAGATGTTCCATGCGACACATCGTCTCATATAGACGATGTAAAATTGTACCAACAAATTGCGAACTCCTTCGTGTATGGGGAAGTACAAGTGTCGAGACAGACAGAAAGACGGACATGCGACAGATTGACCTTCACGTTTTGGGGGTATACAAAATAAACTTCAGTTGATACGGTTTAATTGGTTTGTAGTGCGCATGGTAGCGTGATAATGGACATAACGTCTGGCAATTAAATGATTAGAAGACACGTTGTCCATATAAAGAAACTGTTTCCTGACATTTCATTTCTACATGAATTGATATTATATTTTATTGAGATAAACGCTACAGCCGGGTCATGATTGAACTGCATAGATATTTAATCACTTGAGAGATCATTTCAACTTACAACAACATGGCATATATCTGCAATATATAATCCAATTATATGGTTAACGCGAAAAGAATCTCATCGACATTAAACGTGCAATAAGACTTTATCCTTTGGACAACAATTTACATATTCGTGAATGTTTGGCACAATCTAAACGCATTATTGTATTTATGTTACGAATACAGACCAAATTATACTTACGCTGATCGAAAATCCATTCTAGTGTTTTTGCTGTTGACGAATCGGCTTTCATCGCTGGGTCTACGAAGCGACTTTCAAGTCCAGGAAACATTTTAAGTTCCTCTTCTGTCACAATGTATAGTTGATTGATTCTGTCAAATTGTGTCCATTCCCCTGATGCTAATTTCAATAATTTTAAACCTTCTAATTGTTTAATGTCTTTGTCAATCGTGAGAAAGGCTAGCAATGCCAACTTCTTGTGATCATCTAAATTTATATAGCTATTCGAATTTCGTAAGATTTCAATCATTTTTGTGGCCGATATATCAACAATACGGTAAGGAAATATTGTCCTTAAAGTATTTAAAACAAACTCTGGAGCATCAACAGGTCTTAGCCCGATGTCACCAATGACCTCCCGAAGCACAGGTTTCAAAACTTCACATGCGGCGGGCAATGTTGTAAACGTTGCTTCTGATAATCGTATCCATTTATTGGAATACCGACAGAAAACAAGAGATTTGCTCTCTCTGCTTCCTATTGCAGCGTCAACAAACATTCTCCAGTTTGTGTCATTCACCGATTGAATGTCTGGTATGATGTCGTACACATACTTGACACTGTCTGAAGTATTAAAGCGAGACACTGAAAACTCAATTGCTTTTTCGTACAGCAAATTAAATGCTAACGGTAAAGCTTCTGCCAACATCTTTTCATTCCAAAGTATATCATCGTTCACATATTTGTGGTTTTGATCATCAGTGGCCCATTTTATATGGTGACGGTTTTGACTTAATGAAAAATGCCCATTTACATGAAAAGGAAGTCCAGTCAACTTAGATCCTTCCTTGGGAAGTGGAAGAAAACAAAATATATGGCCATCGATTTGCTCAACTTGATGTAAAGGAATTGCCATACCAACGAACGGCATTAGTCCAAGTTGCTTGCTCTGAATCAGTCTTTTAAATTCTTTTGACGCCGAACCACCAACGATATAGTTGACAACCAACCATTCTGAAACGTGCTTACTATTTGTACTCGCTATATTTGTTTCAATTTTCATTTGAAAGTTACATAAAAGGTCTTTGTCTAAATCACCCATTTCTCTAAAATCTGAAAAAAGTTTGTCGCGCTCGTTCTTCACTTTCGTTGCATTTTCTATACTAACATCGGCAAATAGAGCATTCCGTGTTGTAGGTGACGTGATTTCTAAACGAATGGAGGTTAGATGCTTAAGGAACAGTAAAATACGTGATGCGTCTGAGTGAAAGTTTTCAAACAAATTCATAACCTTTTCAGGGTCGTACAGATTGGCAGAAAGTTCTGATTCTTTTTCTCGAAGTGGAAACCAAAACAGTGTACCATTAAAATGACCGGATTGTATGAACGAATTCTTGTCAACTCCAAATGTGTCATCAAATGCTTCGAAAAAATGAGATGGGTCTATGCCTTCAATTTCATCTAGTTCTTTTATAAGAACGCTTGCATTGACTTTATTTGCATCTTGTTGGGGATCCATGAGAATAATTCTGTCACCACTGATTATACAAGGATGATCTGAAAATGTTTAAAAGGATCTAAATATAGTTCTTTCACATATATACAACAGTACGTTGTATTAATCTGTTTAGTATCGTATAGTTTATCTGCAAAAAATGACAAAATACATTTATTGAACACTAATCAATATGTACGTGACAGTTCAGGTAAATTTTTCTCTTTTAGCTCACCTGAGCACAATCTGACAGCTATTAAAATACTGCGATGTCCGTCTTCCGTTCGTGCGAGCATCAGTCCGTCAGTCAGTCCGTTAAGTGTGTTATAAAATGGCTTCTTTTTCTAAACCGCTAAGCCAATTTTGATTCAGACATTTAACCGTAAATTGTGATATGTAATTGGGTTTTGAGCGTGCCATATAATACCTTCTGCGTCTGCGATGTTTTTTAAAACAAATCTATGATCGGCAAATTTAGGGTAAGTTTATTCACTTTGACCTTGACATGTGATCTGGCACTGACTTAAACAGTATAAAGTGAAATGAGTATATGTTGCAGAGAACACAAAGAGTATTTCATAAAGGAAATTAAGACTCTGGGCCCTGCGGTTGTGAAGATATTTTCACTTTTTAAAATATAGTCAAGCTCTGGTTGCCTATATATGTAGCGGACCAGTACGATTTAAAAACTTTGAATGCGGGGAATCCAATGATAACCAATGCAAAAGACACAAATTATCATAAAGACATGAGGACATAATTTGTGAGGTTTGCATGACATCATCCAATGGACCGTGTTCTCTTTTAACCAAGTAAAAGGAAATATACCTTTTTTTCAGTAAATGTAATTTGCATAATGCCAACGGTTAACCAGCCCTTTTGATAACAAAAATAAGATTTCTTTTTTAAGAGTTGGTAATAATATAAAAGTGAATAAATAATCATTTGACAAAAGGGCTACGAAAAACGTTGCCTTTGAAATCCTAACCTTTACTTAAGATATTTAAAAGGTCGAGCAAAGGTCAAATAGTGCAGGTCCTCAGCTATCGAGGTACGTTTGTTAAAAGGCTGGAAACCAGTTCACGTCATGTGATCATATCGACCAATAAAAACACTAATGTTATCTTAATTTACAGTGTGAAAGCAAGTGTGCTTGACTGGTTGGTTTTAAATCATGAAAACTCATTTGCCATTTTCTAGCAAATACAAATGAAACCAGTTGATATTTTTACAAGTACTTAGTTTCTTCTATTCATTTCGTACCAAATGTACCCAATGTGAACCGTAAGCTGCACCAGCAGGAAAGAAACCTTATTATACAATGCGATCCTTTATTTCTGACATGAAACCAATTGCAAAACAAAGAGGCAAAAACAAATAAAGTAGACACGACACACACGTACTCAAAAACACGCAAAAATGAACATAACTGGGGTCACCGCCATGGAACGGTCAATGCAAAGAATTGAGGGTATACACCGCTTTGAAGAAGCTCCAAATCAAATAACTTTCCAATAATCATTCTTTAAACATTCAAGTGTAAATAAAACTTAACCTCGGTGCATCACAATCGATTAACACTTCGATTTTTAACGAAAAAAAAGGACCGTCAGTTTAAAAAAATACGCTGGACATCAGCCATTTATATCGGAAAAGTCCGAGGTCCGACTTCTTTTCGAATAAGTTGTGACATACCTGTAAATTTTCGTAAATATGCCGGACGGTAAAGGAGATGTAGTTTCGATTAATATTAACGCGCAACTGACAAAATGCGATCACAAAAGCTCGCCATTAGCACAGTTTGCTCAGGTGAGGTAATATAAATGGAGCAGACATACATTTATAAATTTCACACTTCAAAAGCATCCGCTACGCATGAAAATGATGGAAAGGTTGACAAAGCGTAAATAAAACGGTTCAATTACTCAGGGTAACACAAGGCAAAGCGAATTGGTTTTCCGGTAATTTTCTGTATAATAAGATATTGCACTCTTGGAGAGCCATACATTTATAGTCAACCCTCGAAAAATAGTGTTTCCCACACATTCGTTTTTGTATTGCCTCAAGACAAAAGCATCTCCATCCAATAATGTGATATTTGTATTGTATACGTTCACCTTGAATACTATATTAAAGAAGCCCATACCTGTGATGTGAAAGACAGATTTGAAACCGAGTCCGAACCTGCCGACTTTCATTCTGTCATTCTCCTTGACGCTGCTGTACACCATAGCTATTCCACGCCAATCATCCTCAGTAAACTCGGCGTCGTTGTAAACACACAGCGCTGGTGCCTACGTAAAGAATACCACATGTATATGGCAATGTGAACGCGTTCAGGTACGGGGATTTAAGCGTATATACTACGAAAATTACGGAAAAGAAATGGTATATACTGAGATAAATTTAAAATGCATTGTAAATATAATTGTATATACTATGTTTACACGACAAGTGTATATTGATCCAAACAGTATATAATAAAGCATATGTCATTGTCAGGAAATTAATAGACACTTGAGATGAAATTCATTCCATAAAATAGCCAAGTATGATGTAAGCAGTGATTACCTGGAAGAATTTGGTAAACAAGTGTGTTTCCCCAGAACAATCTCTGTTGATTCTTCGACTGTCGAGAAGAAATTTGAGTTCATTTGCTCCTGCGTCATCTGCATTCTGGATCAGTTCCTAAAAAAGCGGAAATCAAGAGCGGTTTGCAACAAATGTTAACAACTGAAGTTTACCACACACACACACACACACCGAGTGGACTTTAAACAATGTACCACGCTATAATATGGAATATGGCAAGACACGTTTATGTAAGTCATTGTGCATTTAAATCTTTTTTTTATTAAGCGCTGCTTTTATAAATAATGTATTTAATTACGGCGACAATTTATAGTTCTCCTACTCATGTGTACCTTTATTTTCAAAACATGTACATTTTTGTGTTTGCTTTTCTTTGGTAACAAGAGTTTCCCTTGGGATGACATATCTTTAATTGTCATATACTTTGTTTGATTGATTTGGACGACTTGGTTATCAAACAATCTGAAGCTTCAAATAATATAACACACTTACTTTCAGTATTTGACCACCGTCAGGGTATTCAGCTAATATTCCCTTCAACTGTTTGGTCAAAGGAGGTTGTACCATGCAGTAGTAATATGGCCCTTTCTTCGTCTTTGGACCTTTCTTCGTCTTTGGACCCGAGCTCTGTGCTTTACCCGGGTCGGACATTTTTCTTTTGAGTACGCTTTTTCGGTCTGGAGATAACAACACAAAATAAAGGCAAAGTTGCATGGTTAATCCAATTTAGGGTAAGAATAAATAGAAGTGTCGGTGCTGTATTATGCAACATAAATGCTTATATAATACATAATATTACTATAAATAGCAATAATATGGCACGTGTTGGCCGTTACTCGGCTCAGCTAGGCCAATATAATATATTTAGCTGTGGAAATTGTTTCTATATCTAAAAAGAATCCAATCGCGTGACGTCAACTATACAAATTGAAGTCCACACTCAGTCTTTGTCAACAGTGATAAAATTTATCCACGAATAAACGAAAAATACGAATTAAAGTTATAATTAAACACACACAGAATTGGGCTTGCAAACTTGTCGCCAAACCAAATTTAATAAACGACACGCTTACCTCAATGAAAACTTTTAAAATATGCTCTATCAATAACAAGAGGTCAATGATGGCCATTAATATCTCACCTGAGTTTACCTACACACGTTCTTTAAGACTTGACATGTTGATTTTAGTTTTAGATCCACACATATTTTAATGTCCTTTATATTGTCAAGATAATCATTTAGACCAAGTTTCATTAAGACTTCGTGTGGCCTCTGGAGTGCTAACAATTCTTTTAATTTAAGATTTGACCTACTGATCTGGTTTTTAGAAGCACCAGACCAGATTTAAACTCAGATATCGTTAATATATACATTCTGGCCAAGCTTTATGGAGATTAAGTGATAAATGTTTTTTTTCTAGAGTGGCAACAAGTTTTTTTTACAAGATTTGACCTAGTTACCTAGCTTTGGACACACGTGACCCAGACTCAAACTTCGCCTAGATATTTTCCAGATAAACATTCTAACTTAGTTTCATACATATTCGATGAAACTTTGGCCTCTAAAGTGATAACGAACTAAAAGCCTTGTGCTCAGGTGAACTAAAAATAATATGATTGCTGCTAGTTACATACATGCGTAAAAAGTTGGAAGATGACAATGATCAGAGATTAACCATCGATATACCCTTCAAAGCTTTACAAAATTAATACTAGTTAAAACATATACAAACGTGATGAATAAACACCAGAAAATAGACGAAAGTGGAGTTATATTAAAATCAAATAATGTTCTTCTTAGAGTTGAAAACTCTTTAATGTACATAAGACATGATCACTATTGGGAAATTCCATTAGCCTTTGCAGATTTTTAATTAGATTTGATAAACATTTCTCGTTCATATTCATTTTTGACATTGCCGAATAACACATTGGTATTTAAATTGGTTATACTCGCTTTAAAGAAAACCGTTTATCTATTTACTGTCAGTCAAAATGAAAAAAATAAATTAACCCTTCTCCAACAACAACCACAAGAGCAGGAAAGAAAAGCAGATAAACAATCACTTCACGCAAAGCTGTATTAAAAAAGCTCTTACCAGTAGATAGCCATGGGATCTATAATATATGATTANTCATCGTTTTCAATGAAAGGAATGTTTTTATTAGATGCATATTGTGCTTTTTAACAAAATTAATACTAGTTCAAACATATACAAACGTGATGAATAAACACCATAAAATAGACGAAAGTGGAGTTATATTCAAATCAAATAATGTTCTTCTAAGAGTTGAAAACTCTTTAATGTACATAAGACATGATCACTATTGGGAAATTCCATTAGCCTTTGCAGATTTTAAATTAGATTTGATAAACATTTCTCGTTCATATTCATGTTTGACATTGCAGAATAACACATTGGTATTTAAATTGTTTATACTCGCTTTAAAGAAAACCGTGTATCTATTTACACTCAGTCAAAATTAAAAAAATAAATTAACCCTGCTCAAACAACAACCACAAGAGCAGGAAAGAGAAGCAGATAAACAACCACTTCACGCAAAGCTGTATTAAAATAGCTCTTACCAGTAGATAGCCATGGGATCTATAATATATGATTATATTGGGCTCAGAGATTTTCATTTAAATGTGCTCAAACCAGCTCTTATGAGTTCGCAGTTTCTTCATTTACAAAAAAAAACAACACAAGATTTGGTGTTGCTACAGTTACTTTGGATTTGATATGACAGATTATTGTTCATTTGAAAAACAATTCCGACTGACAATATTTTCTGTTTCAACATAAATACAAAGATATTTAAAGTGAAAGTGTTAAATATTTCCGCATACCCATCTTGAGTTTGGAGTGTGCCGCTTTGTCCAGATGGACCCAATGTTCATCAGCTCATTATCGTCGCTGTTTGGCAAATACAGATAGCAGGACAGGCTGTTATCTGAAATTATATTGTCCATGTGTTAACAAGCTGAAACAACTTCGCAGCTCGGGTAAATCGTGTATCTTTAAGATATTATAAGTAACTTACAAGGAGAGTTTGCAGAGACGAGGATTTAGTCCTAAAACTCCTTTTTATAACAGGATAATCGCTTATCTATAGAGAAAAAAAGATTCTGTATTGTGGTCAGTGTTCACAATTAATTGTTAGTTTTCAAAACTG
>VMBQ01002152.1:8584-33964 GCA_007657795.1 Dreissena rostriformis
ATACCCCGTACTTTCACCGCAACACATCTCGACGTGGGAACAATGTTTTACATACACAGAATGGACAACTTTACATACATAAACACTTATTCACAAACATGAAACCATAGTTGTATTAGGGCAAGATCCGATAAGGATTCTAAACTACCCTCACACTATGTTAGAAACACCGCGGAAATCCGTTGGATCTTAAAGATACAGTGAAATTATGAATATTTTTGTTTATTAACAGGGAGATAATTATATTTCACAACAACGTTATTTCCTATTTCCGGGATCTATTAATAGATACTCGTTCACAGTCGATAATTTATATATAGGGAGAAAGGTGTGTGAACAACCAGATACACAGACATACAGGCAGACATACATATTCCCAGTTGAGACTACGGCGTGTGCGCCTAGCTACGGTGCAGAACGAGGCATATATACTTTGAAATCCCAATCCCCCAAAAAGGATGGTTCATTCACAGTTATATACCCCGTACTTACACCGCAACACATCGTGACGTAGGAACAATGTTTTACATACACAGAATTGACAACTTTACACACATAAACACTTATTCACAAATATATATATATATACACGCAACCAATGCATTATTCTGCAGCTATTTAATAGCTTATACGCTTACACCAACATCGGGAATATCCTAAATCTTAGGGAGAGGACATATATGTACGTTCAATAGGGCGATATCGACGATGAAAACAAGTACCAAAGCATCACGGTCATGTTTAGACCCCCCCCCCTCCAGAAAATACCACTCTCGCCATTTAGAGCTTGATATTACATGATACATTTGTACTACAATTTAAAGTAGCATGTATTGCAGATTTTTAAATACAAAGAATGAAGGACAAATTGCGGCAATATCCTATCAACTCTTCATGATGTATTAAAAAACTGACAGCAATTAATTTATCTAGTGTATACTCTTATGTATAGAAATTGAGACAAGATAAAATCCTTTATTCAAATACCAAGTATTTAATTAATTATATTAACACATACTTCAATAATTTAGCTTAACATTTGCGTGCATGTCAATTATATTTCAACGTCTCTCTATGGCAAATATTGGTTTAGATGAGATTTGAACATGACCGGGCACATTTTGGTTCGACCTAATAATTTTGTTTTTTAATATGTGTGAAATCCATACCAAATGTATAGATGTATTTCCAATTTTATATCTTTATATCTGAACCTTTACACGAAATAACGAGTGTCTTCTTTCCTATATGTCAATAACAGCAGTTATATTATGACGTTTTCATCAATATTGTAGAAGGAATCAATATGTTAATAGTGCACATATCAAAAGTATGCACAGTTTACACATACGCAACAAGGCGGAATTGATATAAAAATTGAAAGTTACAAATAAATTAAAAGGATTACGGGCTGAACGTTAGTTTGATATTAATTAATGGCATGGGATTTAAAACAAAAAGTCTATTTTAAGTTTGAAGGTTTTACATTGTTAAGCAAACATTCGTGAACATACGTGTAAAAATATGAAATCATTTCGGATATACATGTATGCTTTAAAAAAATATCACTAAACGAGTGTTGTACATGTTAAAGAGTAAACGCTCCGGTTGCGAGCAATATTTTTGAAGTAACCAATATAGAAAAAACTTTCGTGGTAACTACTTTTAGATTTTGAGAAAACCTAAAATTCATCCTTCATTTGAAATTCGTTTATCATTTCATGGGATAATTTTATCAGTATAAGAATGCAATGGAAATTGGAATGCTGCCTGGCTATTAATATCTCAAAGCATTATAATCTCTAACAACATCGATGTAGAAATTCATATCATCATGGAGTTAGATTCTTTCTGAGGTTGCGATGATTTGTCATCTTTCCAATATGATTTTGGATTCTGCAATTGCATCAATAACAATGAATTCACGTGTTTATTTTATTTTAACGTGCTTTAGAAGGTTGTAATTATTATAATATGGTGAATATTAAATCACCAAGTAATTTAATTGCTATAAAATCGAATTCCGATCGTGTGTTGTTTATTGTTTAGTAGAATTGTGAAGGTATGAAGGTAATGTTTTGATTTAACAAGTATACTCACACTTGTAAAATTGTAAAATCAAAACATTGTCCTCATAATGTGTCCCTCATTCTGGGCTTAACGAAGGATAAGACATACTGTTTAACCGGGTTAAATGAACAATTCTTCGCTTCCACGAAAGTGACCTTTCATCACTTAAATTTGTAATATTGTTGTGTATGTCTTGCCCGGTATTGTACCGGCTATTAGTCGCTTGCCTTAAAGAGATGGATTTTAAAAAGAATGTATCATCTAACAATATTTCTCGAGTTTGATTATTTCTAATTTACTGCTCATATATTGTTCGGCAGATGTTTATATAACTTCGTGCAAATCAAAAACATGATCGGTATTGTGCATTTTATTTTGTCTAAACAATTCATAATGGCTGAAATGCGTCTTCATTGATATACGTTTGATTATCTGTACTATTCAGATAACACTCACCATGTGTCACTTTAATTGCATATAATGATTTGTGCCCTTATCATATTCGAGTGTTTTTGCTAAAATATTGGACTACTTAAATCGATTAAAGATGCACATCCTTATACAGTTTCAGGATAAACGAAATATTTTTATATTATATTTCATGGTTTGTATACTGGCTCTAAATGAGAAGAAGACATTTTTGTTTATTATACAAATATATATACTCATAGTTGCTCTATATTTGTATGATCACAACGGCGACCGGGGTTATTAAGAACGCTTTTTAGCCATTACATACTTAAATCTGATATTTCGAATTCAGGTTCTAACTACTGCAGTTATACTCAATTGCGTGTCTATAATGAGATATAATTTGAAAAGCGGGTCTAGAGATTTAATCAAAACTGTTATCAACCAATTAAAAATAATTTGGTTGATATTTTAATAGCGACTCAAGTGATCATATATTTAAAAATAAATAAGCTTTCAAACACATTCGAGCGTTCGATGTAACCTAAAGATGTTTTCTGAACTGGACTTATAAGAAGGATATAACAATGGTATGCGTTTATACGTCTCCGTATTTCTGCCAAGTAAATGTATACATTAACAATTTCAAACGACCATTTGCTTATTAACATCCATTGCTGCTGTTTGACAGAATATGTTACTTGCTTTAGTTTCTTTTCTTAAAATGTATAACGGACTATATGGGATTATATGTGTATTTTAATAAACTTCATATAAGATACAACAAAATTTAAAAGCGATATAATGGTATTTTCAAGTTGCAATAAATCAAACGTGTGTACAAAATCTATTTAAGAAGATTATTTAAATTTTAAAACCCAGTTCAGAACCAGTTATACGAATGGCGATATGAATATGATATAGATTTCTAAGGGTGCATTGCATGATCCGGATTACAGTTATGGATCGTCGGGCGATCGGCTTAATTTATGGTTGCGATGGACGTCATCGAGGGAACATTTTTTCAAAAGATAGTAAAACAAACATTGTTGATTATAACATCACATTTGTTTAAACTACATGTATAAAAACATATCATTTTCTATAAAGATTTAAAGTGACCTTTTCATTTATTATATAATTTCTTATGACACTTTTAAACCATATTAAAAAAAAATCAACAAACAAACACGATGTCCACATGTGACAGAAATAAACTATTATAGAAAAATACTGACAATTTTGTATTTTGTTAATTAGTGATTATCATTAAAAAATTTATACAATTATAAAGCGTTTCAAGCGAGGGACGATATGACTCAATGAGTTTATTGTAAATGCCTTTGCGCTAAATTCTGTGATAAAGGTCCATTCTTAAATCATATCCTTAAACATTCTTACCACCATACAAAAAAAAAGAATAATTATCTTAGGATTACATTATTGTTTGTGATTTGGTGTAATAAACTAATTAAAGCCATAGGAGAGCCATGCATACTTGACAGTGAATGCACAGTTCCTGCGGTTTCCGAAACCATATGTTGGAGTTAAGTTTGCGAGCTACGTAAGTAATTAGAATATTAATGTTATGTTGGAAAGGAATTAACAGTGCTGCAACTTCAACTGTATCATGATACAAACCAATGACGTATTAATGACTGTAATGTTTCTATTGCGTTATACTTAACATTTTGGATATTGGTAATCAAAATGAACTTTCGCAATCTTTAGTATGGTTACATTGTGATAAATAAACTTAGCTATTGCGGTTTAAATAGTGCTTTAATTAAGAAAATTCTATTTCTATAGTTCCATGTTCTCGTGTTAACATTTATTTTGTTTCAAATTAGAGGTAGGCAAAGTTTGCTTTGAAAACACACACAAGTGCGTTGTCAATGCAGAGTGCGGAGCAGGAAGCCTTTGCATTTGCAAGACGGGATATATACATAGCGTCAGTGACGTCTGCCGAGCACGTTAATACGTTCAGAATTCTTGTTGGTTACTTCATTAACTTGTCAAGAAATTAGTTTTTTTCTCCAACAGAGCGTACCTGCACAGATATTCCTCAGGTGGATTATTTGCTACTGTATACGTCAACTCACGACGTATGACCTATAACTGTAATAAGTCCACATCTGGTATCAAGTTCGGTGAAACTGTATATCGTGACTAGACAGCGATTACGGAACAATAAGGCTTTTACTTTGAAAGACTATATTCGCCATCTAACTCTGGACATTTTGATGACAAATGGCGTGAGCATGTGTCACAAAACGTCGGACAATTTCGTGAGACATTGATACCTGAAAGCAACGCCACTGTAATACCTGAAGACATTGAGAGGTGTATACGTTCTTGTCCAAAGGGAAAGGCTCCTGGATATGATGGTATAACATACGACATCTCAAACCAGTAGCGAGTGCTGTTTCGCCATTATTAGTTAATCTCTTCACTGCAATTCTTCGTACAGTGTACATTCCTGACATTCTCAAGCGTGGTGTTATAATAACCCTATATAAAGGAGGATCGAAACCAAAGGACAATCCGGATAGCCACAGAGCTATAACCCTTACCTCTATTGTGTTAAAGCTCTTTGAATCTGTGCTTTTACAACGCTGTAGTACAAATATGATGGTCGACCTTAACATTCAACAATGTGGTTTCCAGGAGGGCCTTGGCTGTCTGATGACGTCATTCACGTTACGTGAAAGTGTTTATGATGCACGTGAACATGGATCAAAGCTTTACGTGTGCTACTTGGATGGGAGACAAGCGTTCGATAAAGTGTGGCACGAAGGCCTCTTTTACAAGCTCCACACAAAAATAGACGACACTTCACTGCTCGCATTCATGGAATTATACTCGAACATGACTAGTTGTGTGAAAAATCGTGGCCATACATCGGAATGGTTCCCTGTTCGTCAGGGAGCCCGCCAAGGCGGGAAAAGTTCACCGAACTGCTATCTAGTGTATATAAATGGGTTAATCAATGCTCTTGAACGCTCTGGTCTCGGTTTCTGTATGTACGGAATGCATATAAATAGTCCTACAGTAGCAGACGACATGATTCTTATTGCATTATCAAAGCACGAACTTAATGGCATGATGAAAATATGCTATGGCTATTCGTGTAAATGGCGCTTTGAATATAATCCATCGAAATGTGCAGTTATAGTACTCAATGAACAGCTGTTCAATCGACCTGAACGTATCTGGACACTCGGACGTGAAAGTATACAAGAAGCAGAATCTTACACACATCTTGGACTGAAATGTGACCGTAACATGTCGAGCGGTGCACTGATGTGTGAAGCTTCGTTGAAGATGAGAGGTACTCTCAATTCTATTCTTCATTGCGGATTTAATCCTGCTGAAATTAATCCTATAACTCTTCGAACAATTTATGTTAATGTGGTCTTGCCCAAAGCTTTATACGGCTTGCCGCTATGGTGCAACTATTCTAATGGTGACATAAATCAACTTGAAGTATCCCATAGAAGATGTGTTAAACAAATTCTTAACGTCGGTAGGAACACAAACACCGATGTTGCATTGTCATGTTTAAACATTGAATCCGCGGAAGAACTGATAGACTTGTAGAAACTTGGGTTTTTTGGGCAACTGTGCCGGCTTCTAGTAAGATTTTTGGCCAAGAAAGTGTTCATCCATAGACTTGTACGATATTGCTTAGGGTGCGTGAATATGCAAGGGCTGATTCCTGACATCTATAGACTTTTACAAAAGTACAGTCTGATGCCTACCCTAGAAACGTATCTGGAAAGTGGTGTATTCCCCGGAAAGATGGCATGGAAGCGGACAATCAAAGACAGTGTTAGAATGACAAACAGACAAAGACGCTCAGAAAATGCAAATTAAATAACATCGCTCGAGGACTCAAAGCTATTTGAAGCTGATAGACCGCTTACCGCCATCGTCATTTCTAAGACTTCACCGTCACTCTCTGTGATAAACCATAAATCAACGAAGATCCTGAGTATGGCGATGTCGAGGCAATTTGCAAATAAATGTGCAATCTGTAACAAGTTCACCGACAGTATTGTGAACTATACTCTCTGGTTTTGTGAAAAAACAGAATCCAAAAGGAATAAGCTTGTTGTTGAACTGTACAAAGTGACTGGGCATTGCAAATTTATGCAATTTTATGAATCTTCCAGTAATGACAATGAGTAGACATCTAGTGTGTCGTGCATTAACAGTAACTGAAGATGACCTTTTTAGCAATTTCGTTTTACTCAAACTCATATGTGATTTGTTTTAACTTGATTATGATACATTCGCTTATAATCGACTATAATGTTTCTTTGAAATGGTATGCAACTTACATGATGATATTGTCAATATATTATGGATAATCTTACTTAAGATTAAGGTAGTTAGACTTTTTTGTTTGTATGTTTATTCATGATTACACTTTTTGTGTCCTTGCCTCAATTGTGCTGACGATGACGCTTCATGGAACAACTATTTTTTTAATGAGTGCGGCTAATTCCAAGTCACTACAGAAGAGACTTTGAATACTTATTTTGGTTGTACGCCTTGTTTACTTCTTTGTGATCTTTATGTGAATAATATGAAACGGAATTACAAAACCACTGTTTACGGCTCTGAACTGCATTAGATTACATATTGAATTTAAACTAACATGTGATATCGTATTTTGTGTTGAACAGCCGCTGTATGGTGCATACTTATTAATGTATACGATGCACGTGTCATATGTGATTGAATAAAAGTATTAACCCTTTGTTTTACTTAACTATCAAATAAAAATAACGCTTTGTCAGCTATGTTCAAGGGCAGATAACTCAGAAATGTGTTGACAACTGAGGATGGACATAATATATTTTATATATATATGGTGGCATCTAAGTTTAATAACACTCTTGACTTTTTTTTATTAAATAAGCCAAAAAAGGTAGCCAGTCCAGAGAGCTTTTCGTTTCGTCTTAGTAATTGAATTACTAACGATAATAACTCAAAATTAAAGTATGCAAGTTTCGACCAGATGACGTATTCCTAAAATTTATGATCAATAATTACAACTAACGTTAAATGTATCATCAAGTCTAAAAACACACACACACAAATAAAAGGAAAACAATTTATGAATTAAAAAAAAAACCATCAATGAATTTAAAAAGAAGCAATAATTATATGAGTACAGTGAGCAAGAAAATATTGATGTATTAGTCGCGAAATATAGTAAAAGGGCGTTCAGACAGTTTTCAAAAGTAAATGAAATCATTAGAATTTGACATTGACATTTGAAATTGATATTTCATATCCAAAACCTCCCAATATGCCATGCAATTCGGACTTTACTGTCCTTAATACATTAAAATATTATTGTAAAACCCTTCATGTGTATTGAGTTATCAAAAAACTTATTTCTTAAACTTACAATACGCATTCTTAAATGGCACTGTTTTCTATAAACATTATTTATTNAGTAACGTCTGCCGAGCACGTAAATACGTTCAGAATTCTTGTTGGTAACTTCATTAACTTGTCACGAAATAAGTTTTTTTCTCCAACAGAAAAACAAGAACTTCTGGTTATACAAAGCAACCCATGAACCTCAAGTAGACATAAAAAAAATCATTTTCACGATCTAAAACATGACAAAAAGTAACATTAACATTTTTTGCTAAAACAATGTATTATTTTCAAAACACATTGTCTTGATTTTTTTTTATTTAAACACATTTAGTTAAATAGTACACTGTATTCCAAGACAAATGTTTTTTTGTAGCAACCTGTTTGTGTTGGCCATAGTACATTACTAGACGATCTCAATACATGCGCGATCCTATACCTTTAAATGTAACTCTTGCAGTTCTCGGGACGAAATGCACCGATGATTCAGATTGCGAAAAAGAGGTGACGGGAACAATATGTGACACGTACCGGTCACCGCCTGTTTGTGCAATTGGTTGGTAGTAAATATGTCAATATATGAAGTACGCTCTTGAATTTCAGTTTACACTTTTAATCATATTGTGTATTACTCCCCATATACGACATTGTGTCATAGTGTTAGAAAAAAATAATTTGTTGGAATACTTTAATTAATGTCATATCCTTTCAGTTCATTTATTGTAATTTATACTACTGTTATAATATATGTTTTATGTTTATTATTTAGGATCACAGCATAGCGATTTAGCGTACTAATGTAAATATGCAAATTTCTATTCCTATCTTATATTCATATACCTGATTTTAAAGGGGCTATGGGCAGATGCACTGCCAGCACAGACAGATGCGTGTATGGAGCAGTGTGTACAACGTTGTCTTGCATATGTGGATATGGCTATACATCGACTGCAAATAAATGCCAAGCGAGTATGTATAAATACCTGGTTATGTCGTTTATTAGTTTCCTACTATGGGGCATGGGACAATTCTAATGTCTGACGAACCTCACTCTGATTGAGAGACATATTATACTAGCCTCGTTATTGTAAAGTGTCGACATGTAAGCTCTAATTGAAACTACCTCTTTTATCCATTGCCCACAAAATGTGAGGTTATACTCGCGAAGGGTTCTCTTTGTGTTATTATCTTGACTTTAAATACAGTTTAAGCCGCTCTTACAAAACACTTAATAAAAACTAAGAAAAAACACATGTTTTCCAAGACATAATTGTAATCATGCTGTATATTAATGTACGAAACACAATATAATTAAGACAACTAGCGGGCTCGTATATTGACATAATCGAACTATAAACATATGCAGGTATTTACGTATTCCTACCCCGGATTTTCTGGGTAGGGCGCAGATATTCCTCCGGTGAATTATTTGCGGCTTGGATTTTTTGCGGCTGTAGATATATACAGTAAATAATCCTGTTTTTGGATTTTGTGCGTACATACGCAAATCTCTAAAAGGGACGTGGAGAGTTTCTGCGTAGGGCGCAGATATTATTCCGCTGGATTATTTGCGGCTCTAGATATATACAGTAAATAATCCAGTGTTGGATTTTATGCGTACATACACAAATCTCTAATAGGGACGTGGAAAGTTTTGCATACATGCGCAGATATTCCTCCGGTGGATTATTACCGGCTGTAGATATAAACAGTAAATAATCCTGTGTTGGATTGTGTGCGTACATACGCAAATCTCTAATAGGAACGGGGAAAGTTTCTGCGTACATGCGCAGATATTCCTCCGGTGGACTATTTGCGGCTGTAGATATATACAGTTAATAATCCTGTGTTGGATTTTGTGCGTACATACGCAAATCTCTAAAAGGGACGTGGAAAGTTTCTGCGTACATGCGCAGATATTCTTCCGGTGGATTATTAGCGGCTGTAGATATATACAGTAAATAATCCTGTGTTGGATTGTGTGCGTACATACGCAAATCTCTAATAGGGACGTGGAAAGTTTCTGCGTACATGCGCAGATATTCCTCTGGTGGATTATTTGCGGCTGTAGATATATACAGTAAATAATACTGTGTTGGATTGTGTGCGTACACACGCAAATCTCTAATAAGGACGTGGAAAGTTTCTGCGTACATGCGCAGATATTCCTCCGGTGAACTATTAGCGGCTGTAGATATATACAGTAAATAATCCTGTGTTGGATTGTGTGCGTACATACGCAAATCTCTCATAGGGACGTGGAAAGTTATTGCGTACAGGCGCAGATATTCCTCAGATGGATTATTTTCGGCTGTAGATATATATAGTAAATAATTCTGTGTTGGATTTTGTGCGTACATACGCAAATCTCTAATAGGGACGTGGACAATTTCTGCGTACATGCGCAGATATTCATCAGGTTGATTATTTGATACTGTAAATAAATACAGCGGACTGATAGGAAACAATTGTAGATGCTATACAAATTCATTGTGAACTGATACTTATAAATGAACTTTCAAAAGTAATATTTTGCCATACTGTTAATGTGCATTTTGATCACAGGTCTAGGAACCGCATGTTCAGCCTCCGCTGGGTGTGCAACAACAGTTACGGGAACAGTTTGTGATGTATCAGCTTCCACTGCAATTTGCGCCATAGGTAGATTTGCTTTTGATATCTTAATGTTGCGTTGAATTGTAGGAATGCTTCTCAATTGAATATATGGGGTATTGTACACGAATGTGGTTATACTTCTAGGCGCGGGATCTTCATGTAGTGGACAGACAGACAAATGTGTGAGCGGTGCGACATGTTCAACATCCGACACCCTGTGCACGTGCAATTCTGGATACAACCGACTAATTGACAACACGTGTTGTAAGTATATATATACTTCTTGTTTGTCTGTATTTTTCATCCTGTAACGGATTGATTTAGGTATAAATGCCGCCCGTTATTTGGTGTGACATGTGCTTAGTACATTCGTACATTTGTATTTCTTACGTCGGCTAGCTGGTTTGCCTACTTTTGCAGCTGGATGTACCGGTATCGTTGCCTCAATTGTGCTGATGATGACGCTTCTTGGAACAACTATTTTTTAATGAGTGCGGCTAATTCTAAGTCACTACAGAAGAGATTTTGAATACTTATTTTGGTTGTACGCCTTGTTTACTTCTTCGTGATCTTTATGTGAATAATATGAAACGGAATTACAAAACCACTGTTTAGACGACAGTTGATATCGTTCCGTTTACGGCTCTGAACTGCATTAGATTACATATTGAATTTTAACTAACATGTGATATCGTATTTTGTGTTAAACAACCGCTGTATGGTGCATACTAATTAATGTATACGATGCACTTGTCATATGTGATTTAATAAAAGTATTAACCCTTTGTTTTACTTAACTATCTTAATAAAAATAACGCTTTGTCAGCTATGTTCAAGGGCACATAACTCAGAAATGTGTTGACAACTGAGGATGGACATACTATATTTTATATATATGGTGGCAACTTAGTTTAATAACACTCTTGACTTTTTTTATTAAATAATGTAAAAAAGGAAACCAGTCAAGCATTTTCAAAATAGCAAAATAAATTGGTAAACAATTAATTTATCCAGTTGAGCTCCCAAAAGAGCTTTTCGTTTCGTCTTAGTAATTGAATTACTAACGATATTAACTCAAAATTAAAGTATGCAAGTTTTGACCAGATGACGTATTCCTAAAATTTATAATCAATAATTACAACTAACGTTAAAAAGAATCATCAAGTCTAAAAACACACACAAAAATAAAGGGAAAACAATTTATGAATTAAAAAAAACCACCAATGAATTTAAAAAGAAGCAATAATTATATGAGTACAGTGAACAAGAAAATATTGATGTATTAGTCGCGAAATATAGTAAAAGGGTGTTCAGACAGTTTTCAAAAGTAAATGAAATCATATTAGAATTTGACATTGACATTTGAAATTGATATTTCATATCCAAAACCTCCCAATATGCCATGCAATTCGGACTTTACTGTCCTTAATACATTAAATTATTATAGTAAAACCCTTCATGTGTATTGAGTTATCAAAAAACTTATTTCTTAAATTTACAATACGCATTCTTAAATGACACTGTTTTCTATAATCATTATTTATTGTTGGTAGGATAAGTAGATGTAGAAGTCTATGCGTGTAAATGCACACGAATTAAATCTGTACACGTAATAATTAACTAAATAGGCCAAGCCATGTTGATTACATGTTACTTGTTAAAACATATTTATTTACACAAACAATCAGGCAATCGTTGTTTTGTGTCATTTATAACAAAAACATTTGAATGGTAATATTGTCTTTATTACAACAAATTTCAGGTTTATCAATAATGGTTATTTTGTGCTTCTTTCATACGAACATATTGGAGAAAATTAGAAAGCTAATCTTGTATTCGATAGAGCAGATACAAATTAACGACAACATCCGTTTACGACTCATAGAAATGAATACAGAGCTCGTGTGAGGTTTGGTATGCCTTTCAACCGATTAAACCCCGTGGCTTTGCATTCACCGTGCGGTGACCACAACTTCAATCTTATTTATATGTTTTTCTAGTGATATAGTACCCTAATTTGTATACGCAATTGGCCATTTGTATTAAATACATGTCTAGCTTGTGTAGTATTTATCTCCAAGGTTATCGCGAATCATTGAATGTGTTTGAAAACACTATATATCAGTTATGCGAATACAATTTTAAAACTAACTACAAAAAATATCGTTATGTTTTGAAGCGTACGCTTTGCAATGTGTTCAACTTCTCATATAAACGATTTAACAAAAGTGTACGTAGACAGTTAAAATATTTTTATCGATATTTATGGATAAATTGTTCAATACTTCTTCTATTAGGCACAAAGTTTAATGCAGTACTGAATAAAAAATCGATTACTCTATATACTCGGATGACATATTCATAACGCACGTATATAGATTAAAACATGTGTTTCAGCTAATCATGATGAAATTCCGATTAACGATGAAATTGTGTACCTTTTTGATTTACGTGAAATGAGCGGAACACTATTATATCAACAAGGTTTAGACCCGTTTGCTGTATACATATAGGATCTGACATGAGTTGTCATATCATACCATATTTTATTAAACGAGTTCAGAAATTTTGTTAGTAAAATATGGTATGATATGACAACGAGTGTCAGATCTTTTTTATCACATGCTTTTAAACTAAATAAAATACATCTTAATTGACCAAACAAATGCTGATGAATCTAAAAGTTGTTTTCTATCGTGACGTCATGTCATGTTGACGACGTCATTTCACCAAAATAAAGCCATGCGATTAGTTAGTTATTGATTCTGTAGCCAATGAAAACGCTTTACAATGTTGTATTACACATGTGTTATATAAAAAAAAACGTAATGCCTATATTACATTGAAAACAAGGTATGGCACGTGATAAAGTGGCATCGAATGTATCGAAATTCGTAAAAACAATTATTATAACCAGATAAGCCACTGATGTTTGTTTAAAAAACGAAACCAACACTGTATATCTCCTGGATTGATATGTAAGACTTTTCATCAAACACAAATGTAAACCATCGAACAACATTCTTAAATATTTAATCATAACAAAACAACTGTGTTTTTTATATTAAAACATTAGTACAGAGCTGACTTCATCCAATAAGGACGTGTGTACCCGAAGTTGTGTCACAGACACAAATATCGCAGCCATTGATGTCCTTCTTGTACTTTGGAGGGTTACCACAGTCCAACTGGCAACGAAGGATTGGACATTTTGCTACAAAATACAATGTTCATCTGAATTATCAGCATATGTATTACACATACAGTTTTCAGTGGTACATGATGTCGTAATTAAATAATCGTCAATAACACGGAATTGTGTTTCACAGTGGCACATACGATGATATATGTAGAAACGCTGGGCCGTTATATCGAACGGTCATAAACAGTATACAAAACAGCCAGTAAATGTAATTAAATGTAAACATTTCAAATCAGATCAAAACAGTCGTTTACACTGCTTCCCTAAGTTTTTTTTTGATTGTCATTAAATACTTTAAAATATCTCTACAACATGATAACGGGTTCAAAACTGCACTCAAAAAGCGTCACATGAATGGCATGTAGCAATACAACAAAAACATATTGTTTTACATTGTTTGTTTCTATGAAACAGGACCATCATAAAGCTTACCTGGGTATTCGTGGTTACATAAATCAGAAGCGCAGCAAGTCGAAATGCAGTTTGAGCCTGGACATACAAATAAATTAAACCTTAGGTTAACTTTAAGCTCCAATGCTATGTTATAACTAAAAATAAGTTACCTACATTTGCCCCGCAATCGAACAAATAATTCAAATAATTGGATGTAAGCGCGTCATTTAAATCATATAAAGCAAGTATGTTTTCCGCATCTACAAACATTATTCTGTGTAATATATACCACATGTATTCCTTTTCGACAAATAATATTAAGCAACTATTTTTCGGAAAAAATACATATATTTTGAACAGCAGTTGCAAAAAGACTGATATTGTTTTTAATTATTTATATCAATTTTTCGAGTTATTCAAAGCTAATTCAATGTCTAAATGATGATAAGTTTTTAACAGATAAGTTTATTTATCTGATGATGATGTTTAATGCTATTTACTTCAAGTTAAGTAAGAAGCATTATAATCATTAAATTTACCTGCACCGTTCATCAGCACTTGGCAGGTCTACAACAAACGTCAATGCATATGTAAAAATTGATAGTTTCCAAATAGAATATATTGCACGTCAGTAAGAATGAATACAATTATTAATATACATTTAAACGTTAAAAACGTTTAAATGTTAGTTTACGTAGTTGTCTTACTTGTATATGGATTACAATTGTTTTTATTTCAAATTACGTGTTTGTGTACACACAACCCTTGTGTAAGTAAAGTATATGTGCTCTGTAATTTAAAAACTTTGTCAGGCACATACTTTCATCAGTTCAATGTATGTGTTTGCTATTATTTCAACACGTTTTCAAGAAATATTTATAATAAACAGTAAAATATCAAAAACACTTGCATCCTCACAGGAAGTTGTCCAGAGAACAATGTCACTAATGGAAATCTGTTCCAGCTTACACATCTGAAATATTAAATATCCTTCTAACATTAATGAACGTTCTTATTGTATACCTTATACAAAGCAAATTGATGTGCAGTTTACACACTATGATGGTTATTTAACTGGGGTTGTGATCAGGACAAACATGACGAATACTGGTCTGTATATAATTGCAGGCCACTGTTGTAGAATAGAGGACCTGAATCCTAAGTGATAAATGTAAAACTGTGCAGGTTTTTTGTAAGTAAGAGGCATGCTTGCTAATTGATTTGAATGTATAGGAATAATATTAAAATGTGCTTAATTCTAATAAAAACTGCGAACACTTATACAGTCTAACCTGTCAATAAAAACCACTCAAGGGATTAGGTCGTTGTGGTCTTTGTTCACAGGTGGTCTTTATTCGCAGGGTCGATTGAAAGGAATTGAAAGGATTGGGAGGAAATCGTTGTGGTATTTATGGACAGGTGGTCCCTATTTAAAGTGGTCTCTGGGACAGGTTTGACTGTACTTCCATATTTCCACCATGAACACCTATCACACTTTATTTCCACATAACCTTTTTTTACAAAAACTGTAAACTGGTTACACTTTGATTAGAGGCTTGTGTAGTTTTAAGACAGAAGTACCTGATTTCTTCCACATAATCTCACAGTGTCACAGTCATCCATCGTACTTTGTTGGGAACAGGTAAAACACATGGGTCCTCTTGAACCGAGTCGCAGTTCCGGATAGGCTGAGGAAATGTACTTGTTGTTTTGACATATACTCATAATAATGAAATACTAATTAAATCAAGTCAATTCTTATTTGTTTTGTTATCACATTTAATCTGTATACATAATATTAAAGCAATGACAGTTATCAATAGGTTTTATTTATTGATCGCATTTGATACCAAACTAACAGTTCATTTTAATTCATGCTGTAACTTTACCTCCAAAGCGCAAACTTTCTCATGAGTAAATATTAAAAAAAATCCTGATATATTTCGTTCGTCGTGCCATAATATAAAACAAGACTTGTTGCTAGTTTTATTAACTCGAACTTGCCCACACTACTTACGAATAGCCCCGCATCCACCTGTGTTACAGAGACTTTCATTGCAACATTGTGAACACACTACTGAGGTTCCTGTATCATCAGCAACTGTGTCATCAGGAAGGTCTGATGTACCTAGACTAAGATGCATCTCTTGTGCAGAATGGGTGTGTCTATTGACGGTGTTTGACGACAGGTCACGCTTGCTTGATTTACCGCATTGCTAGAATTTATTTATGTAAAAAAAAAAAATGTTTTGTAAATGACAAACTGAGTATGACATCGTTTTACAGAAAACTATTTACATTATATAGTAACATATCGCAATTAAATTATTGGCTGGAAATATCGTGTGAATGTCAGTGTTACATTTTGCAAACATATCATATATGTCATCTTTATGAAACTCGCTCGAGTATTTAACCAGTATTAAACCAACCGCAACACTTTAACAAAAAAAACGTACATGTGTGTCCCGACATCCTAGTCTGTAACGGATACCTCCCATAGAATTGACAAACGAGTCAATGAAACAGCTCTGCAGAAAATGTACTTTTGTTACCAACCACATACAATGAAGAAAGTATTTTACAAAAAGACATGTTTATATATACATAATATATAGCATAATCTTAATTTATATCGAAATAAATCAATAAATCATTTATGATTTCTAAAATATATCTTAAACTATAACATGTCAAAAAGATATCGCCTTTCGTTCTATAATAACGATCTAACGAACACTACTGTAACAGTTGTACTTCTGTGTTTCCACATTTGGTCACGTGACTGCATGTATGCGGTGACACTGTACCGTCACACTGTAGACAGTAATTATCACCTCCTGAAAAAATGAAGGATCATTCTTCCCACCATATACTACAGACACCAATATAAAGATCTGTTTCGTAATCTTACAATACAAATATAGTAAATGTCTTATTAGCAGAAATTAATCGAGTTTTTAATATGTAAAAATATTAGTATAGTTTTACATTGAACATACTAATTATTCAACTTTAAATATATATATTTTAGTTTGATAAGTGTAATATATTATGTTATGTTGAATTTTATGTCAGTATTATAATATCGTGATATAAAGTCCCTATAATTCGCTATGAATGGCCACATTCATACATGCTATGCATCTTTGATTGTAATTATTGTTATGATGAATTGTGGATGAGACTTACATAAAATAATAATCTAAACTATAAAAAATATAGCAAGCGGAACCTTTTATAACGTAAATAGTATGACCAAAAATCACGAAAAGGTATAATATAAAAACTATTATTTACATGGCGTCGACAATTTAAAACTGTTATAACTGATATTGTACTCGCTCTCGTCGTTGTGTCCAATGGGGTTGTTTTCGGTGTTCTTGCTGTCTGCATAATTATGGTTGGTGTAGTTGTTATCATTGAGGTTGTTGTGTGAATGGTTGTGCTCGGCGTAATGGTTGTCGGTGTGCTTGTTGGTGTTGTGGTTGTTTTCGGCGGGGTTGTATTTTCAACTTAAAAAAATAAATAGAATAATACAATTATCAACCACGAAAATCTATATTGTTTTTGTTTCTTAAACCGCAATCTATTTATTGCAATTATACGTGCCATCATACATGAACATAGTATGCCAACAAATGTATTGAAGAAAAACTTTATTGTACAAGTTACATGTTAATTTTGTCAAACATTTAGTTATCCCAATATGTGGCACACACACTTTGATTTTATTTTTCAGAATCCATCACTATTATGATATATACTCATGTGAACACAGTATGGCGTTGTTTTTTTTTTTTACACGAGATGCTCTGTAAGTTATTATGTTAAGTTTGCTGTTCAATTAATGATAAACACTTACAAGATCCATCGCATAGTAAACATCCATTACGGTCGATGTGACAGTCTATCATGAGGTTTCGTCCATAAGTCACAGGCGGGCAACCGTTACTGTTCGACATCGGTCTTGTGTGGTTAACTAAGTAAAACCAGTATCATATGACCATGACCACATTATCAATATTGATTGAAGAGTATTTATGTTGTGTTACATAAGTGATTTCTAACATATATTTTAACGTATCATTTTTTTAATATAAACATATGTATGCTATAGCTGAACATCAATTTAAATAAATAATATGTCTTTTTTGTATATAAATGCTTCCCTCACCCGTTACGGAACAGTATGGGCAGTCATTAGCATCGAATGCGATCATTGACGTAACGCAGTCTGCCAAAAGGGGACACACTGAAAAAAGTCAATAACATATAGGACGTTTATTCAACTGCAAAAACATAATAACAAAGTAGTTTAACACATTTGATTAAAAGAAAAAATAGAATTTATTATACCATTAACCTCTTATTGACAATACTTTGAGTATTGAATCCAACTTATGTCGAGACGAGCTGTTTTACAGAGAATCATCGAAACTAGGGATGACAGTTATGCCATGCTACATGTATATATCGTTTAATGTGTAAAACAGCCTTTAACATGTTTACGACACCATTCGATCGCTTTAATAAAAATATTTGAATGACACGCTTTTGATACTATTTCGGTAAAAAACATCATCAAGGTCAATGGGCCTCATGTAATCCAAACATTAACTGCACGTTGTCGTCTTTTGGCAACACGTGCTAAAACTATCTAACATACGAATGACATTTTCACTACATAATGTAATTAAGAAATGCAGGCTTTGGTTGATTAAGTACGAAATAAATGACAACTTGTGTCACATCTGATATATTTTTGGGGTTCTTAAAAATATACTTTAACCATTTGGAATACAGTTTTATAAATGGACAATTCATGAAAGTTTAACTTACACTATCACATGATCGACACTAACATAGGCTAAACATTCACTTATTTAATATTGAAGTAGATGTGAATTAATATTAAAAGCATGTTAGATGTAACAGTATATGAAATGATAAAACAAATAATGTAATCAAATATGTACCTAAATCACCACCTCCATCACTGGGCGACGTTCCCCCTGATGTTCCAGCAGGTTTTAATGTTGTACTTAGTATACTGACACCAACTGTAATTAACATTTAATTCGATTACGTCACGTTCCTAAAATATGCCTTAAATACGCGTATGTATAAATCGTGCATATAGCGACATTATTTGGAATACATGCTTATTTTCAAAAGTGTAATAATAATAAAGTCTTATTTTGTTTAAACTGTCGTAAAATATGTTTGTATTTCTACGAAGAAAGAAAACGCTTCACGCCTTTTATTTTTAGTTTTGTAGCATAAATATCAATCATGTGAAATGAGGCTTTACTATGAAAAAAGCAGGCTGATGTCGACACATAATATGAACAGCGTAACGTTCAAGAGATTACATAGATCTATATTCGATAAAATTGCTTTTCCATTTAAAATAATATTCAAATAATGAGATGCATTTGTAAAAATGTGTTTGGATTAGTGAAATTCTCGATAAGGGTTTGTGATTAATTCTTCAAATCATCCTCATATTTTAAACACTGATGCACAATGCATCAACAACCCAAATGTCTTATTTATCTTACACACTTATCAACAATACATGTTAAACGTATCGATTGAGGAACAAACAGCTTAATACAGATCCACATACATCAAAACAAACGGCCAATGTTTTACAGTTAAATTGATAAGTGATGGTGTGATCGAATCGGTTTTTAATATTAGGTTTAATATTTACATGTGTAAATATTTAGGTAATTATTAACAGTAAAGGTGCGGACTTGTCTGAACATATCACCTTTATATTTCTAGCGTCAATAGCAGTTTCCCATTGATATATTTATCTATACAAGAAACATATTTTACCCTCGCTAGCGTTTCTTCGTTTTTTTTATCTTAATGTATTGAGCTGAAGAATCCACATACATAATATCTCAATATATACACACTTGGAAAATAGTGTCATATTTCCATTATGTCAAATGCCAGAGACTTGAGGATAATACCCAATTACCAGTATTTTCCGGTTGATTGTAACGCATGAGTTACTTATCAATTAGAACATCACAGCCATGATACATGTTATATATAACAGACTTTCTTCCAATGGAAAACAGAACAATTACAAGTAACCAACTAAGGGAATTTTGATTATTTAAACCACAAATTGCATAATAATTAACTTGTGAATGCCATAATTGTGTTTATATATATATATACACTAATTACGTCAATCAAAAGTCCGGTTTCCTGCCATTTAATACGGAAATGAACTAATTTAATCGTTTGAAATTCGATAATTATATCTGGCCCTTTGCATTTTTTACCTGAAAAACAGTAGTTTTTGTGTAAAGTGGATAATTAATTGGCGGTTTTACTTTAATGTACTGTCTACCACAACCATCATAGAGCTTTTCACAAGCTTGTGTTGTTAAATGTGCATGTATATTTGCCGTGTGTTACCTGGAACTGACGGATGTTCCCCCGCATGGAAGGTGGAATGCTCTGTTGTATTGGTCACCGAGGATTCGTTTACTTATGAAATGAGAAATGTTGATTTTTTGTTATACACATTTATTTATTTTTCCATTTAACGAACGATCAAATGATAAATGATCCATGCATAGCAACTGGTTTCGAAATAAAAATACAACAAACGATATCATATTCTTTGTATGTCTTTGGAGAACAAACATATTGCTCCTAGTATTAAAACTACCAGGTTGAATTATTTATAATATTGTGGTTCATTGATGATATTAAACACTCTATGCGGCGTGCATTTAACATGTGTCTTATTTAATAGAAATTGGAAATTTAAATCAAAGACTTCAAATAACTAATATCATTTTTTTGCTGATGAAAATTGACTTTCATTTTGTGTCTACTAGATGTAAACAATGTTAAGATATTAAGCTGTTCTCAGGCCAATTCTGTAGATTTGCATGTATCTTTTCTGTACGCGAGAACATTTACCTCGAGGGAGTTCTCCCGGACGGAAATTGAAGAAGAAGTTGGAATGGTCTGATTTATTCGTGAGCGACGAGTCGTTTCCTTTTGAAATGAGCGATGAGAGGTTTCAATTATTTATTACATTATTTTACTAAGGTACTTCAGAGAGTGACACATGTTCAATAGCAGGTTCACAAACATTTAATAAATAAATATAATATTTGTTATAAGAGATTAAATACCATGCTTTTTTCCTTTCTCCATTAAGAGTACAAGGATAAAACACATATTAAGGTCACGAAGATCTGAAATCTACTACGACACATCTTGCTTGTCTTCATATCGTCACAACTTCATAGGAACGTGTTTCTATGACTTAGAAATTCATGAGCTGAATCGAAAATATTTTAATTATATATTCATATGATCTACTCACATATTAACATGTTCCCAGTTACATATATATGAAAGACAGTTAAATATGTAACAAATAAGTGTTATTCTATTTTGGTACCTGCATTATCACTGGCATTCACAAGTATACCACTTGAGCATGAGGCGGGGCATTCATAACATCCGTTGTTGTACGTAGTGCACCGGCAGAACGGATTGAAATAGTTACAGTAACGTCTCACTGGCTTGGATTCTGTGCAACAAATGTAAAAAATAATATACGATCTGCTGAAAATTGTTTTTAGTTTGGTATATTGAATGTGTCATTGTCCATTTGTACGCATATTGCATTAATAGATACGTTTCTGTTTTTGTTAAGTGGTATGCATTTAAGAAGACGCCCATAACAAGGAGAACGTTTAATATAAGTTGTATAAGGTTGATTTACATGAACGTTTAGCCAGACAGACGATACGGACGGGACCCCGTTACTGTAAGAAAACAACTTTGAACTGACTTCCGACTGAATCGCTTACTGCTCACTTAACTGAACATAATTTACAAAATGTGCTTTCGTTTTACGCTGTAGTTGCATAATCAAGGCGATAAAAATAGGAACGAACCTCTTTTAGTACATAAATTGAACGAGTACATTTCTATCAACTCTATGGGGAAATAAAGACGTACTTCACTAATTATTAAGGCGGGTTATGCATTGATATCCACTGGACGTGAGATGTCAATTAGTACCAATGGACAGAACCTGTATCTATTGAAATTCCCATCTGGTGGGTTTGATGTTACATTTTTATTCTCTAAAATGTGTGCAAAATCGTTAACCCTCTTAAATATCTGAATAATCTTGCTTGAGAATTATTTAAGTTTTCGTTAAAATATTAAAAGCAAATCAACCACCAGAAGCATTCATTTGGCATTAATTTTAGACATTGGAAATACACACATATAAACCTAAGATTAAGTTCTGATCTTTAAGAAAAAATACTCACCTAATACTATTGAAAAGCATACTATCACCACCAAAAGCGATATGAGACCATCTATTAAGATACCGGGTTTGTTCGTTCTGTTTACCAGCATTGTTTCCGTCATGTCCCGTCACACAAAAAATCCGATGAAATATGTCGAAAACGCCCAAACACAAATCCAATTTAGTTAATGTAACTATTGCACCAAAGAATTTTGACAAGTTAGTCGCTTAACAAGTTGTTTTGGAACAAGCCTTGTTTTAAAAAAGGAAATGTATTTATTACTTTAACACCATATGGTGCTCGAATGTTCTTTATCAGTTTGACAAGGACGACCAGATAGATAAGGCTGACCTTTTACATTTCGTAAAGGTTGTTTGTACGTTTTAGCATGTGCTTGATAGGATCATTTTAAACTAATATGACATTTTTATAAAAGCTTTGCAACACACTTACTTTTCACAGACTTGGCTAGATAATGTTACAGAAAAAAGTCACATTATTCACGATTATGTGATTAATGAGTTTATGCCAGACGGTTTTGATTTTTCGATAGCGAATCGTTTTCGAAGAATTCGTGTATAAGTAATAATTATTTTTTAATCTACGAGCAGTGTTAAGGTTTTCATGTTTTTTTTAATGTTCAAAACATAAAAAAGCAGGTATATAATTTTCAAAAAACATAACGATTAGCATAAAATATTTCACGATCGTCCTGTATCATTTCTGTAACAAGTGCGTATTTAAAGTCGAACAAAAACGCAGCGGGTGATGAAAGAAAACAACAAACAATTCGGCGGAATTTTAAGTTGCAAGAAACAAACATGTTTTACCGTTTATTTAACGATGCCTATCATTTATGACTTGAAATAGTCATAATACTCATTATATCTTATGATAAAAAAATAGTACTTTCATTTTTTAATCATGTCATTTTTTTTCTCAATGTGGACAGCATAACGTTTATTTTAGCAGAACTACAGGAGTCAATACCGTTAATGATCTGATATAAGGATACAAACATATTTATGTCTGACACCCGAAAAGAGAATTATTGTTAATTAATAGATGTTCATGTGGCATAAATGCATCAAGGTGGTAATTCCTTAACAAGAAGAGCTAAATATATCAAGGTTTTGTCGACTAAGTGCATCAAAACTACTTGTCATTGGGTGTTTATAATTTAGACGTTCCATTTCAAACACTGCAAAGTGGGTCGCAATTCAGTTAAAAAAATAAAAACATTTGTCAATAACTTCTATGGCGTGTCAAACGATGACAAATTCGAAGTTTCCATATCGATATACATGTACAACTAAGTCACATTTATATTGTACAATCCTGCATGTGTTGTAAATTATCCATATGTATGTTGCAAATATAATTATTTCATGTATATCTGCTAATATATAGTCAATAGAAATGTACGTATATTAAACACATCATATAGTTGGCAGAAATATGTTATACAATATCATATCTATATATTAAACTGAAACGGAAACTGAAACTGATTTATTTGATTAAACGCCTATTTTATGCGAGAATATTCAATGGCGTTGTACATGTAAATATAACATAAAATTCATAGAAGTTATGAGGTAAAAAGCTGACACCATATAACTATAGGTAGTAACTAAAATCTGACAAAAACTTTAAAATAACCTAACTAAATAGATAAAACAAAACACTACTTAAATTGAATTTAAATAAATAAGTAGATAAATAAATAATGAATTAATAAATGAGTGCATGGATTGTGGGGTTTAAAAACAAACATTAAATGAGCACATTTAAAAGTTAATACATTTTAGAACAGTGTGTCGAACTTCCTAAAATAAAATGTCTTCAGGTTTCTTTTGAATGAATCCAATGTCTCTGACTGCCTGGTTGCTAATGGAATAGTGTTCCAGATGCTTGGGCCAGCAGTCCGGAAAGCCCTATCGCTGAATATTCGTCGTTTATTTACTGGGACTGTACGTGTAGTTCATCACATTATTGTCAGCTGATCTCAGGTTCCGCTTCGGAAGTTGGAGAATTAATAGTTCCGTAAGAAAAGCCGGCGCGTTTCCACGGGAACAATTGTACATAAAGGTCAATAGTTTGAATTCAATTCAGGTCTTTACCGGTAACCAATGGAGATCGAACAATGCTTGCCTGGAACTATCGTATTTATTCCGATTTAAAATCAAAGCGCTGAAGGCACTGCAGTTGTTCGCTATTGCATAACCTTTGACGCAACTCATTTTTCAAAATTAAGGTATCGCTTTTTGAATCGCAAGTTTGAAATATACCCAACCCATTCAAATTTATAAAGAGTGTGTCTGAACGCACAGGTCGAGATGTGTGTGCACTGTTTATCATCCTATTGATGTTATAGAGATAACTAAGACAACATAACAACAACATGTCCCTTTTTAGACGTTCTGAAGGCATATTATGAACATTGTATAATGAGAACAAGTTAATATAAAATAAAATCTGCAATAACCATCATATTAAATGAACATTGTTGGAATATCGATACCTATCTCATTAAGAATATAATTTCATGATGGGGTTTCCCTTTACAAAACTTTTTTGATATCATATAACAATTCAAACTATACAAGAAGATAATTGATGAAAATAAATAAAAAATAAATCGCGAGCAATACTTTTAACTCACGAATTAGGTAGTCATAAAGATCGGTATAGAACACTAATGCGCTTTTTCGGGGTAGCTGTTTTACCCAGCTTTTCACCTTAAATGACATCTCCGTAACGCGAGCAGATCCGAATGAATACATTCGAATATTTCAATGGCTGATTCGAGAAAACTTTGGCCAGATCACTTCGTCTGTGCACAGCGTAAAGGATGTAACACAAATTGTGCCAAGTTACAATTACGCGTAAACATCCATCTCGCTGAATTTCATGGTCTGTAATCGTCAGGGGAAGAAATAATGGTCTATCGATAAACGTTGATTACATAGTTTT
>VMBQ01002152.1:45596-75974 GCA_007657795.1 Dreissena rostriformis
ATGTAATAAATGACCACACCCCCACACTATACACCCCTCTCTACCCCCACCCCACCCCCCTTTTTGATTGAAGTATTGAGATAGGTCCCTTTACCTTTAAAAATAAAAATAGGTGAGCGGTCGTCACCCGCTAGGCGGGGCTCTTG
The DNA here is from genome assembly GCA_007657795.1 of Dreissena rostriformis. Taxonomy (NCBI): domain Eukaryota; kingdom Metazoa; phylum Mollusca; class Bivalvia; order Myida; family Dreissenidae; genus Dreissena; species Dreissena rostriformis. Next base: position 45,743 of record VMBQ01002152.1, read on the forward strand.
TTTGGACTTAGCCTTTTCATTGTAATGATTCATATGTCAGAAACTGTCAATGATATTTACTTTAAGCTTCCCTTGCTTGTTCACTTTCATATGGGGACCACAAATTACAAGGGCAGATAACATTAATAGAAATTGCTTTCGCTGTACTATTTAGCCCTTAAAAAATGGAGCGCGCTGTTTGTGGACAGCTCTTGTTGATGTTGGAAATGGCTTATTAAGAAAACTCTTCTTCCCGTAGTGAGTATAAATATTCAGCTTACTAGTGCTTTGCAGGAAAACAGAAGAAGAAATTTATGGCAGTACGCGCTAAGGAGGATTGTGCTGGGAAAGTTGACTACTCAAAACGACATGCTTGCATATTTTGTGGACAATTAGATCCAAAAATTGCCAGACATTTAACTAGCAAAAAACATAGAAGTGAATAATTAGTAGCACGACTGCCACCTGTATCAAAACCAGGAAGTGAACTTCAAAACAAGCGCGAAAAAATGTAAGATGCACTAAGAAATGAAGGGGACTTCATACACAACATTGACATTCTCAAATCTAAAAAGAATGACAAAGGTGGGTTAATAGTTGCGAAAAGGCCGTCAGAAAGAACCCACTTTGCAGACAATTATTTACCATGCAAGTATTGTCTGCGGTTCTATGTTAAAACTGAACTGTGGAGGCATTGGGTTAGTTGCTCCTTTAGACAAGATCCCGTAGACAAAAGTAATACTTCTGATGAGAGAGAATCTGCAAGATTCATCAAATCAAGTAGGATGCTGCTTCATGGAGCTGGTGTTCACATAAACCATGGGGAGACAGTCACATCAGGGGAGGATGAAGAATTCTACACATATGTCCTGGGGGCATTACAGAATGATTCAGTTGGCAGAAACTTAAAAAGAGATCATGGACTTGTACACTATGGTAAAAGTGAGTTTGAAAGATTGGGAAGGAGGAGAGCTAATGAAGTTCGTTACAGGATGAGGCTTCTGGAACGAGTATAGGCTGAGGTGAATAATCTATGTGAGTCTGAAAGTACAGTGGATACTTTGGAGTCTTTGCTTACCACAGATAGGTTCATGTTCTTCATTCAAGCTGTGAGGAATGTTGTTGGAATTTCGGAAGAGAGAAGTTTGAATGGAGTTCTGATGTTTAACAAACCAGAACTTGCCAAAAAGGTTGGCCAAATGATCAGGAAGTTTTCTGAAATACGTGAGGACAGTTTGTTTTAAATGGAAACCGGGAGGCAAGACAGAGTGTGCAAGACTTTTTTTACCTATATGCAAGTCAATGGAAGTCAAAAATAGGAAGCATAGCACATCAAACCAGTGCCGAGAAAAAATTCAACAAAAAGATTGCCTTACCTCTTACAGAGGACTTACAGAAGGTGCAAAAGCACTTTGATAAAACAATTGTGAAGCTAGGAAATGCGCTACAGATGTCTCCTTGTGCACAAATTTTGCAAGACTTTACAAAAGTGCTTCTCACTAAACTGACATTGTTCAATTTTCGACGAGGAAACGAATGCGCTGCCATGCAGATTGCCAATTTTTAACAACGAAATGATTGGAAGCTGGACAATCAGGAGATATACCAGTCACTTCAGAAGTTTGAGCAAGAACTGGCTCAAAGGTGAGTTTAGGACAGCTTTTTAATTTCAGAAACTTATGTTTTTGTTCTTTTAATTTTACGCTGTTTTCAACAGTACATCAGCTGGCCCGGTTTTCTCAGTTGGTGGAGCACTGATCTACTAATCAGGAGTCCAACAGGGTGGAGGTTCTGTTCCCAATTCGGGTGGTCATAGAGAATAATAGGTTACTGTTGATTTTAGATCAGGTTTATCATGCGAGGCTTAGAAACAAAAAGCACGAGCCATGGCGAGTGCTTTTCGTTTTCGTGCCGAGCATGATAAACCTGATCTATAATCAACACTAACCTATTATTCTATTCATTCCAAGCTTAGTGTATTAATCCGCATTCTAAAATATACACAAATCATGTATTCATTTCTTTAAAAAATAGTGTCTTGAAACAAACAAACGTATATAAGATATTATAATTGTATTGAGATTATTTTACATACGTCCATGTTAAATAATCTTTACAAGTTATATATTTACGGAACTACATTTGTTTACAAATGTAGCCAAACAACACACTTATTCACTTTCTGTTTCAAATCAGAAACGACAACTCTTCACGCTTGTTCTTGTTGTTCTTGTCATTTCTGTTGTTTACATTGATTGGTGTTCATTTTAATCTCTTAAATCATCTTAAATTAACGCAAAGTTTGCTTATTTTTGTTGTTTCTTTTGTAAAAATTCGCCAGAGTTGTTTGAATGATTTTCCGTTGTTGTTGACAACCGCCGAATATGTTTGCTTTTATATTTATTACCAAATTGTTCGTGTTTTATGAAATCTAAAATGAAAATAAACTGTTTTCTTAAATATATTTACTTGTATATATTTCATTGAAAGTGACAGAACATTTAAATCGTTCTTATAGCGGTCGTATTTTGTAAATACATGCAGTTGTCAAGTGCTCGAAAATAGCGGTACTGACTAAAAAACAAATATACTTCAACCCATATGACGAGGTTACATGCCACAGTAGCAGCGGCGCGCACTAAAACACAAATATTATATTGCATATGATATAGCTCGTGGTTTATAGACATGTGCAGTGGTTTATAGCAGAAATTTAATCAACGGGGCTTTAATCAACCGAATTCACTGTAAAAGTGGGATAAAACGTTTTCTTTGATGTTTTATGCTCGTTTCTGAGGATCAATCTCCCTCACCTAAGTAAGATGATTAAGCAGTCAGACACTTAGTGGTTAGTACTAGTAACCCACTCAAACTAACTAGGAGGTATGACAGCCTTGATATGACCTAGATGTTAAAATCAGCCTAAATAAAATACAACCAAGCAACTAATAGTATATCGGTCATATCACAGCTGTCAGTTAACCTACATGTATTCACTGTTCCTGGGCAGACTTAGACTTCTGGCCTAAGCAGCCGGATTACCAGTAGTAAGCACATTGGTCATAACTTGACTACATGTATTGCCCTATGTGAATCAACTTATGAATGGTTGTTTGGTTAGCTCTTTCAAGGTTATCTGTTTTCCTATAGATCTAGACATTTTGAATCACTATGATTGTAGAAAAACTTTTGAAAAACATGTTATTATATTATATGCTTACATTCGTATGGGGTTTGTCTGACAAATTTGCATAAATATTTGTAGATTAGTTTGGAATAAATTAAGCTACAAAAAGAATTAAAGGAATATTGATGTTTAATGGTACAAATATGGCATGCTAGAACAGAAACCATTTCTATTCAAAGCTTACCTCAAGTCATTACAAATATTTCACAGAATGGACTTGGTTGAGGTAATGGGAAAGCAGAACAGGAAAGTACCCGTCCGTTTAACACCAGTGACGAAGGCTGCCATAGAGAGACTGATCAAACACAGGGACATGTGTGGCGTTGACCCAAGAAATATATATGTTTTTGCAAAGGTAATTCGGGGCATGCTTGTTATGAATATCAAAATCGTGCCAGAAATGAATTGAGTGGTCCAGAATATTCATATGATATTCAAACTGTATGCAAATGTTAACAATGTGAACATTTATCGTTGTAAAATGTGTTGATCAGTTAAAAGAACATTTTGCCACGTGTACCATACAATTCTCTGATATATTCGTTTTAATGTTAAAAGGTGCCCAATCACTTTTGCTTGCTGATAATTTAAAATGATTCAAAGGGACCATACATATATATCACACATACATTGCTAAAGGACTCCCATGTCGGTCCAGGACCAAAAAGGTTTCTTTTTAACTTTCAATGCACTAAGTATGCGGTGTATTAGTAGCATTTATGTTAAAAGGGATTGTGTGTCAAGCCTTTTTCTCGATGAAATAAACCACCGTTTCTTCCCAAAATAATGATTCAAACGTCGCTTTTGTGTTCAGTTTTGCAAGATATATCTGTAAATGACATTTTTCAACACACATTTAGGTTTGCTAATACTTGGACTTACATCCAAGTGGGCAAATTTAAAAACTATCAAAATCACTAATTCTGAATCTGCCGCCTTTTGTTTTGTAATATAAATTTGCTTCACACCACATACATGTATTGACAATTGGAATTGGACCGGTTGAGAATTTCCCAGAATGGTATAGCCTAGATGTTTACAAATGAATTCATCTATTTTGCAGAAGTGTTTATTTTCAAATTATTTTGCTATTTTATACTACCTGTAAGTTCACTGTAGATTTTGTTTAACTTTAGTTAATTTTTATGAGTATATTTATTGTCTACGCTTGTATAATCATGACTTGAACAGGCATCATGTTTTGTTATCTGTGGCAAGTATATCCTATTTAGTACCTGTAATTGACCAAATCAGATCCTGGATTGTTCTGTCTTCATAAGTTGCAATCTGATACTTTCAGGGTGGTGCGTTNTACTGTTCTAAATGCTAATACACCGGTAATACCCTTCCCCATGATAATATATTTTAAACGCAGTTGCATTTAAATATGACGTGTTTATCACTTTAGGATGGATAATTTAAAAAAAATGTGAATACAAGGTTTGAAATTAGGACTAGAATGAAACCGGTGAGTTTGCATAGTCGATTTCTTAAATAATGTAGAATGTACTCGAATAACGCGCTTTTTTATTCAGATGTTTGACTTTTATTAATAATATGCCAGTTAGTAAAAGTGTGTTAATAGAAGAGTTGTTTATCGACAAAAAAATTAACAATATCGACGAGGATAAATACTGCATCATGCCTGACGTACGTATGGGTACACATTTTGTAACTTGAAAATAATTTTGATATTAGCTAGATCTACGCAAAGTTAGATTCAGTTAATTTAATCTGTTTTTAGCTATTGTGAGTGACTGTCAAACCGAATTGTGCATGTTTGCAATGTATTTCTAGCAAATGTTTTGGCAGGTTTGCGGTTTGATGACCGCTTAACGATAGACTTGTGCGTCAATTTATTAGTATGAAGCAAATCGGTTGAAAATTGATGGAGTTGTGAGCTTCAAAAATTGGCTGTTGTGCCGAAATCAGCATTTCAAGGGTCGTAGTCACACACCTTGTTATATATATAATTAAAAAAATATATATACAATAAATCGACTAACTTGTTTATGTTATTTTGTATAACAATTGGTCAGTTTGAAAAAAAAAAAATGACTTTTTTTGGGGGGGGGGGCAACTAATGCCGAGTGCCTGTGCTTTTATCGAGTATATCATTTTAGTTGTATAGTCACGGCCTCTAACTGACCCCTAGTCAATATAAATTGCCGCCATAGAGTCTTCTTACAATTTTTGCTTTGGCAGAATCTCGGCTCAGATTTATCAGAATGCGAATTATTTCAGCTTACTGACCCCATAATGTGTAATACAATTACAGTAAATTAAAAGTAAATGTAAATAAACGACCATTCGTTACACGAATAATAGTGCTTTTTTGGTCATATTTGGGGCCGTTATTTTGCCCCATTCCCAACGTCAAAAAGTACGCATTTTTTTTAATGAATGCCCAAAATTCCCTATTAAAGGGTTTTAAAAAAGATCTTGCGTGTGTGTGTGTGAAATTTAAATTCAAAATTTAGTTAATTTCTTTATGCAGCTCTATAGTTTAAGCCTTAGTTAATAGAATATTGAAACACTAATTCTCAATTTAAAAGCATTTGTCAGAAAAACCACCCACCAATTTCACAATTTAAGTCAAAATGACACATTTAAAAAAAAAAATAGCCTGGTCCCATTATAAAATGGTGAAACAACAAACACTGGAGCAGGAAGAAGCCGTAGAAAGAATTGTTGTTACAGAGGAAATACTTTTCCCATCATCATTACAGCACAACATAAAGCTATACAGTACATATTTAATGACGTTATAGTCTTGAATTCTGTGACGTTATTTTACTTAAGTAATTGGATAAGTAAAACAACGCGCCATATTTGAAAGAATAAATAGTGAGGATGTGACCTAGCTGAGCCAATAAAACAAGAATTATGTACAAGGTAGGACATGCTTCATATGACACGTATCTGTTAAACAAGTATAGGCCATCTCATTCGCATGTTTCATCGGAAAACCATTTGAGCAACGTAATTTCGTTCGCATTACTGTGTCACAGTTTGACATTTATCAATATGTCAGTGTTTAACTATATTGATTTTACATGCGCCGTTCCATAGTTTAAGTTCACGTGAAGGTATATTTGGCATCGCGCAGGCGCCGAATTTTCCGTTTGTTATCGTATGTCTTCGTCAATTGTGGTTTGTCCTTGTGACGTCTGCTGTTGTTGGGTGGATCGGAAAACTTCGGATGTATACATTTAACAATGCATATCTACGAGGTCGGCTGAGGCTATTCAACTGCTGCACGTGCTTTCATGTGAGCACTGTTTAACCTAAATAACGTTTACGTCCAATCGTTCGTTATGTTTTATGTTTGAATGAAAGAAAGATTGAGAGAAAGATTCCTATTGGGTTGTTCGTTCACCCTTTTCTTCCTTACCCGCCAAATTCCTTCGTACCACACAACTCTAACAGGGTAGTCACATAAACTCATCCTCTAATAACCACTTACCCAATCAAGAGTGTGAGAGAGATTCAGTGTGGGTGAATGGTGATGAATGAGTGAGCTACCATATTAATGGTGCATGCTTTTTAGGTGAGCTGAATTCAGATACATCTTTATACTTTTATATATCTGAAACATTAGATTCAGTTCATGACTAAACCTCGTAAGAGGTACATTTTTCGGGTACAAGCATTTTCCATTTGATTAAACCCTATATCTTTAGGTTTTTTCTACGTCTGGTCACTGGTGAGTCATTTTATTATTTTAAGTGTATTAACTTGTATTATTGTTATAATTGTAATCATTATATTATTTGAATTATATTGTATTTGTTAATTATCTGATTTATAATTTATCATAATACTTATAATACTTTATGTAATTATATTTCAGACCATCATTAACGTATATTAAAAGCTTGGAACTTTACAACCCTTGTGTTGTTCACACAAACCCCGGTTACAAATGGCGCCCAACATGATTTCCAAGTGATCCAACGTGACATCCAACGTGATTTCCAAGTGATCCAACGTGAATTTCTGATGGTCAGGACCTAAGAAGCAAGGACATTTTCCCATTGTCCAGTACAATAGAAGGTGGAAACAGCAGATTCCTTTCTGCTCTACCAAAATCTGATCTGCTCTACCAAGATCTGATCCTAGATCTGATCCTAGATCCAGGTATCCAGACAACCAAAACGTGGAAACGGCAGATTCCTTTCTGCTCTACCAAGATCTCAACTGCTCTACCAAGATCTGATCCTAGATCCAGGTATCCAGACAACCAGGAAACTTGGGGTTTTCCACAAGAAAACCATGAGTTCCTGTTGGGAGGTTGACGTCCTCCGACGACCCAGGAGCAAGAACCACTATATACTGATTTCCACGTAGATGTTTCACTGAAAAACTGCTGAACTGTTCAGGTCTGTTGACTTATTTTTATAAGGTGATTTTTGTTGTTGTTTAAATGTGTTTTAAAGGATATTTGGAACAGCAATTGATGTAAGTACGAATTTGTTTCAAATTGTTGAGTAATTAAATTTATCCGCTAGACATATTGCTGATTCTCATTCATTTTTGAAACTCGCAACACTTCGGATTAATTCGGAGTAATCGCTATTCGGATACATGATATTAATCCTTTTCGTTAATATTAATAATAATTTCAGAAATATTCTATTATAATTGCACAATATTACATTTGACGGAATTCAAATTCTGTGTTTGTAAGAATTTTTTAGACTTTGTGTTAGAATAAAATAGTGAGATAAACACATTTTATATTTGTTTACTATAATGGGAGATATTGTGCTTGATTTTGAACTTTCTAATTNTCAAAGTTCTTTCTCAACAAAAAAACTATTTTCTCTAATCAAGAATGCACGACAGGACAATCAAGGTATTGCACCTCTTTATGACAAATCCAGTGGTACACTGAAATATAGTAACACTGAAAAAGCAAACATTCTAAACCAACAATTTCAATCTGTCTTCACTTCACTGAACCCTCTATCTCTTGGACAGTCTTGTCTTCATAAAATCAGAGACAAACTTTGTGATGCTGATCTCCCCTTTCATCTCAGAAGCAAGTACCCATCAATGCCTGAGATTTCTATCAGCCTAAACGGTATTCTCAAACTACTATCAAACCTCAAAACTGATAAAGCTGCTGGCCCTGACAACATTAAGCCGGTTGTGCTGAAAGAACTTCGCTGTCAAATAGCTCCTATTCTTCAAATTCTTCTCCAGAAGTCTATAGATTCTGGTACCTTACCATCTGATTGGACAAAGGGAAATGTGGCCCCCCTCTATAAAAACGGACCCCAGAGTGACCCTTCAAACTATCGGCCTATAACTCTGACTTGTATTCTTTGTAAACTTACTGAACATATCATAGCATCAAACATCTCTGCTCATTTTACCAGATACAATATATTATATGATCTTCAACATGGTTTTAGGGAGCGCCGTTCTTGCGAAACGCAACTCATCCAATTGGTAGATGACCTCGCGAGAACCCTTGTTGCAGGCCAGCAGTCAGATCTTATTCTTCTGGATTTTAGCAAGGCTTTTGATAAAGTCAGCCATTCTAAACTTCTCTATAAACTTCATGAACATGGTATCAGAGGCTGTACTCTTGACTGGATCCGTTCTTTCTTAATAGGTCGAACCCAAGTTGTCGTTCTGGAGGGCGAGAAATCTGACGAAGTTCCTGTGACATCTGGTGTGCCCCAAGGCTCTGTCCTAGGCCCCCTATTATTTCTTCTGTACATAAACAACCTACCAGATCATGTAAAATCCCAAGTCCGTCTCTTCGCTGATGACACTGCTGTCTACCTCACGATCAACAACCTAAATGATTGCAACACCTTACAGCAAGATCTTAATACCTTGGAACAATGGGAAATCAAATGGGAAATGCGTTTTAACCCCAGTAAATGCCAAGTCCTGAACATAACTCGAAACAAACATAAAATCAAACAAAATTATATATTACATGGCCATATTCTTGAAACCGTAACAAGTGCAAAATACTTAGGAGTAGACTTATCCGAAGACCTTTCTTTCAACACCCACATTAATAGAATATGTACAACAGCAAATAGAACACTTGGTTTCGTTAAACGTAACATTCAAACTCAAAACAAGAAAGTAAAAGAAACTGCCTATAAAACTCTGGTCAGGCCCCAAGTAGAATACTCGTCTCCAGGCTGGTCACCATACACTAAACAAAACATCAATAAAATAGAAATGGTTCAGAGAAGAGCAATCAGATGGATACATAACAACTATTCCATTTATGATATTGTCTCAGACATGCAACAGTCACTTGGTTTAAGATCTCTAGAGAACAGACAGACTGATGCTAAAATAGTATTATTTTACAAAATTGTCCATTCATTAGTAGCTGTCCCCCCATCCCCACATATCTTGAAAAACCCAGGAGATTGACTCGCCATACAAATCTCTTAGCTTATAGGCAGATTTACACAGTTGCTAACTATTACAAATTTTCTTATTTTCCCAGCACTGGCGTACTATGGAACAGCCTCCCTTCATATATTGTCCTCCTGCCAACGCTTGAATCCTTCAAGCTGGCAGTAAGCCAAATCTCATACAATTAGTTGCGGCAGAGTGTGTTTTTAACCTGATTTTAACTCTTGTCTATACATATACTAACACTTTCAAACTTTGTTTCAGTCTTACTTTCTTTCTTTGACGTCTCACTGTCAATACTTTATTGTACATTATTGTATAAATCTTTTTTCTTGCACTAACAGCGCGATCTGTTAATAATACCCGAAAGGTGAGTTCAACAGTATCCGAAGATAGATAGATAGATACATGTAGATAGATAGAATAAAATAGTGAGATAAACACATTTTATATTTGTTTACTATAATTGGAGATATTGTGCTTGATTTTGAACCTTCATTATAAAGCAGATTTTCTATTCTTTGTTGGCTTTAATCGTAATATATATTTTTTTATAAATAGTTATTGTGCATTTCACAATGTTGTGCTTATAAATCTAACATTAGTAAAATGTGAATGTAAAGATTTTATCAATTTATAGGAAATAATATATTTTCACATTCTAAAGGAGTGTGCTTGTTTAAATGTTTCCTTGGTTGAATATAGTCTGCAAAACTGTGATAATTCTTTCTGAAATAATAGTATTATACTGTTCATTGTCAAAACAAAATAGTAAGATCTCTATATTAAGATTGCTCACCAGTTGACATTGCTTTAATTATATCATTTCAATTCTTTTGAAATTTACTTGAGATTATTTTACATCAAAATATCTTTTCTGTAATATTCTTGTGTCAAACATGTAGTATTTAACAACTTATATAGGTTACACTATTCTAACAACTGCTAACTATTTAAGCAAAATATCACAGCGAGAGAGTATTTTGAACAAACCCTGTTATTTTTTATTTATTTTTTGTAAAGTCTCTATATTGATTGATTTTATTGATTTAAGTCTGAACAATGTCAGGCACTGAAGAGGTAGAAGGTGCTCACAATACCAATTTTATTGCTGTTGAAATGTCTGAACAAGATATGATTGATAAACTGATTGCTTCGGGTTATTAGGTACTTATGCCGGAAACAAATCCAGACATTGCTAAGGGAACTCATGTTTCTTCAACTCCCTTGTTCTTTGATAAGGTTGAGAAAAAGCCATCTGCTATTCCAAAAACATTTAAATTTGATCAGGCAGCCCTTTCTGACCAGGCTAGTGCTAGTCTACAGAATGTCTCACATTTTGAACTTCCACATGTTTATGGTAATGTACCAAAGTTGCCGTTCTTTTATGGTGATGAACCCTGTCCTAAGGGTGAGGTTTCTTTTAAGGAATAGTTGTTTGAGGTAAAATGTCTTATGAATGATAAGAATTTGTTACCATCCAATGTCCTTCAAGCAGTAAGAGGTGAGAATGCATCATTAGACAGTATTCTGTTGAAATTTAACTCTTTGTTTGGTACAACATTTGATACAAATAATGTTCTGCAAGAATTGTTTAATGCTTCTCAGCATTCAGATGAGTCTGTGGTTGCTTTTGCATGCCGTTTAGAATATATTCTGTCAAATTCATCAGAATCAATAAATATGAGTTCAGATGCTAGAAATGAAATGCTTAGATGTAAATTTTGGACTTCCATTCACTCTGAGAAACTTAAGTCCCAGACTAGACATAAGTTTGACAATGTTCTTTCCTTTGAACATTTGATAAGGGAAATCAGGGTTCAACCAAGACTGGTTCACAAACCAAAAGAATACATCAGATTGCTGTGTCAGCCGATCCCTCTGACATTGAGTGTCGGTTGAAATCTCTTGAGTTAAGGGTGAACAAACAGTATAACGCTCTTACTCAAAGATTGGACCAAGTGCTATCTGCTTTGCCCAACAATAGGCCTCNAAGTATTGATGTGTATAAGCTATGAAATTAATGTATGCATTTCCAAATCATGTGCGTTAAAGGGGAACATCGGTCAACATATGTAATGTATTTTGTAGGTATCTGTATATAGTGATATGAAATACAAATTGTACATACGACAATCTTTGCGACATAAATTTGATACCGCAGATAGTATTTATACCAGATATTTTTTATAAGTTTTTATGGGGTGTCAATGAAGTTATATTACCTCTCACAATCTCCATCACAACCTTACGTATTCAATGATAAACAAACAGACAAGACGCTTGAAGGAAAATTATTGGCTTTGAATTTGTATAGACTTTGAAATAACAGACAAATAAAAAAAATCCAGGGCGCTGAAGAACGCACCGGCGAATGTCTTGGATCCTTGAGGATCGCCGGCGGAAGTGAGGAAGGAGATGTTCAGCGGGATACGAGTATCCACCACCGCCGACGCCGACCAGCATAGTGCAGCCAATCTCATAGAACAGAATGTGAAAGTACGCCAGGTGGCACATCTCGGTGTCTAAAAGGTTCGCATGTTCGTGTAGTTTATTTACATTTTATATAAACAGAATTACATTTAACACATTTATTTGAAATGATTGTTGAGCTGTAGCTTCTCACACGGATTAACCGTCAAACATTTCATACAGATTGTTAACGTTTATTTGAATTCGAATAACATCTTTAACAATCCCTCTACAGTCTTGACATTTGTGTCCAAAATGCCAAACTCGTTAGGTCATTCAAAATGTTCCATGTTATCATTAATTTCATTTAATATCTGTTTTTATCGATAGAAATCTGACACTCGTGTTCATACGACTGAAAATAAAATGTACATACTGATCTAAGATGTGGCCGGTTTGTTTTCATTTAATTCGTTCAATTTAACATCCACCGATAAATTTCAAAACAAAACGTACCTTCGTCGGGTTACACAAATAATTTAAAGTAAAATTGAACTAAAATTGAATTCGTATTTATCACATCGGAAAATTCCACAAAAATAAAGTAATGACGCTTTAAATATAATTTCAATAATGACACGTTTCTTTGTAAACACGGCGGACCTTATAACAAAATGAAATTTATAAAACTGATAATATATAGAAACTTGATACTGTTTACGTTCCATACTCAGTAATAACGACGGGTTCAGTCTTAATTATACAAATCACAGTAATGGATATTTGTATTCCGTCGCTCACCGAGGTTAAATCAAACAGAGTCAAGGCACTGAAATTAAGTTCAAATCAGAAAGCAAACATAGCCCGGTGTTTCAAGTGGAAGTCCGAGCGATTAATTGAACCGGTAGCGGAGAAGTGTTGTTCGCTCTCACTGCCAGCTGACGGCTGCTAACCGCTACTGAACAAATAAAAGCCGCGCACCGATACTGGCAGTAAGAAAATACCAGTGTCTTATTGGGTCCGTTGTAAAGTACCATAATTTGGAAATAGAAAATAATCTAAAAAAAATATGATATACTGTCAAATATTACACAATACAATCTAAAAATAGGATCACCCATCTCTTTATCGAATATCAAAATCAGATTACGGCTAGGTGATGGATTTCTTCTCGCTTTGCTTAACTTTGTTACAATTAAGTACGTATATAATCTTCATACAGTGAAAGTTTTTCTCGAGTTTGACTACTCTGACTGCTGTCACAGACCGCGCGCCGAGGTTGGTGCTTAAACGCAGATGTGCGGGGTAAAGCGGTCTCTCGCCCCTTAAATATAAATAGCTAGTTACAATTATTTTATAATGTATATCAACATCTGAGCAATTGAACTTCTTTCTGGGAAATAATGCGTCTGCGTGAACTATGGCCCCAGATAAGCCTGTGGAGTATGCACAGGCTTATTAGTGACGACACTTTCCAATTGTATTGATTTTTTTTCGTTTAAAAGAAGTCTCTTCTACACAAAATCCAGTTTAAGCGGAAAGTGTCGCACCTGATTAGCCTGTGTGGATTGAACGGCTAATCTGGGACAACACTTTACGCCCAGTTTTCCAAAAACGAAGCTCAATGGTAGACTATGAGCAGTTATTTCACAAAGATGATGTCTCGTAAAAGTACCATATCAAATCGAACGCAACGATCGTTTCTTCATGATACGACATAGTCGGTTTGTTATGGATCAATGCAATAGACTGTATACGTACTATCATTAGGTGTGAGTTAAAATTCAAAGACACATATTATTATTTAAAATTCATGTGCATACGTAGAATATATCGTGTGTTGCATGAAGAATAATCACGAGAAAAGGGGTATTCCATTATATACGAAGACAAAATATTTACGCCTTAAATTGATATATTATGGTTATTTTATTTCTTCATATTATGTGATAATGTTAATAAATTTATTGTGTCGCTTGCAATATTCTGCTGTCTTGATGTTATTGCATGAACTTAAACTGTGCCCACAGTACAGATAATTATGTCAACAGATACTCATAATTGATCTCTACGTGTTAACCTGCACTGTAGAACTTCTATATTATTTACTTATCTAAATATGCTGGTTGACTAAACTGTCCTTAATAACATGCAATTATCCCGACTATAGCTAAGACAATGCGATAATAAGGGCAACCTTCTTGATAATAAACTACGTAATTGCGCAGGCAGATGGATCTGAAATAACCTACAAACATATTTTCATTCGATGGAATTGCAAACCAGCAAACAAAGAGCAGCACTGTGTATTCTGAAACAAGGAGGAAGAAGATTTTGCTGTTTCGTTGTAACCTGACAGACGAACGCGGCGCTGAACTGACATCTGTAAAACAAATCTCAATTAATAAGTTTGGAACGCTGTTAGCAATTTGTTTCGCATGTCTAAGGAGAATTGTGCGTGACAGTGCAATATGTTAACGCAGCTTCCTAGTATAATGTTATTTCGACGTGCATATAGTCTATTACCCGCGCGTTTTGTCCTGGATCGAAGTACAACACAGCTCCAGTGCGAATAATATGAATAAACCTATTAAATTATTTATCTAACCTAATCTTAGTGTGAGTCAAAATCGACTTTTCTGTTCATTGACCATTCCAAAGCGCCAACACAGCTTTAATTATTTGTATGTTTATTCGTGCTGTATTAGTGTTCTGTATTATATAGGCAATAGGTCACTCGCCATAAATAACAGACGGGCGCTTGTTTAAACAAATCTTCTGAAATATTTTCTGGAGTATCATATTTCTTAAGCTAATGTCAATTCCGTGCATTATCAATGTTTTTTCATTTAAGTCTTGTCGTATGCAAGGTGATTATGTATAAATTGTGTTTGTTTATACCAAGAGTAGTGGCTGAAAATACAGAAGGACAGCCGATTCATTCCACTGCAGAGCTTAGCGGACTATTTTGCTCAATGAACAGTTGTTATTATCGCTCAAAGCCTGCGCAAATTTAATATCAGCATAAAAGTATATATAGTACTACAAAGCTTTAAAACGATTTCGGTTATATATACGGAACTTATGGTCACAACAGAGCAAACACAAATTATTCCATTCGAAATATTTCATCGCAGCATTGAACGAATCTAAAGATTGTAACTTGATGTTAATATTTTGAATATGCAATATAAATATAAGCCTTAAATAAAATTCAATCTAAATGGTCATTTAAACAAGTAGACATACTTTACACTACATATGGCATTTACGTTCTTTTTAAAATACTACGTAAATGTTCAAACTTGATGTTTACTCAGTAGACCAAGGTACAGGACAACTTCCTGTGAGAAAATGGGGGCAGATTACATTTTGTTAAGTATGTGTGTCATACAAGTATTCAGTACACATCGTATATATTCAAACTCGTTCAGCCCGCACAGGCTAATCAGGGACGGCATCTCCACCTAAACTGGGTTTTTGCTTATGAGATTCTTTTCTTGAACGAAAAATACAATAAAATTATATTATATGAAGAGGTAAGGCACATGCACTAATCCTCTAATAACTACTTACCCAATAAAGAGTGTGAGAGAGCTTCAGTGTGGGTGAATGGTGATGAATGAGTGAGCTATAATATTAATGGTGCATGCGTTTTAGGTGAGCTGAATTCAGATACATCTTTATGCTTTTATATATTTGAAACATTTTATTCAGTTCGTTACTTAACCTTGCAAGAGGTACAAGCATTTTCCATTTGCTTAAACCCTATATCTTTAGGTTTTTCTACATATGGTTACTGGCGAGTCATTTTATTATTTTAAGTGTATTTAATTGTATTATTGTTTTAATTGTAATCATTATATTATTTCAATTATATTGTATTTGTTAATTATCTGATTTATAATTTACCATAATGCGTATAATACTTTATGTAATTATAGTTCAGACCATCATCGTTTATATCATTAAACTTTGGAAACTTTAAACCCCTTGAGTTGTTAACACAAACCCCGGCTACAAATGGCGCCCAACGTTATTTCGAAGTGATCCAACGTAATTTCCAAGTAATCCAACGTGGTTTCCAAGTGATCCAATGTGATTTCCAAGTGATCCCGCGTGATTTCAAAGTGATCCAACGCGATTTCCATATTGAAATTCTGATGTCAGGACCTAAGAAGCTAAGGCAAGTGTTACGTCTTAGCGAGGACATTTTCCAATTGTCCAGTACAATAGAAGGTGGAACGGCAGATTCCTTGCTATATTTATATTGCAACGGCAGATTCTTTTCTGCTCTACCAAGATCTCCTAGATCCAGGTATCCAGACAACCATGAAGACCGGAAGTTTAACGAGAAAACCAGGAGTTCCTGTTGAAAGGTGGACGTCTTCCTGCGTGTCAGACTACACAGTTTGACTCCAATACCCCAATACGCTAGTTGTGTGTATACGTGAAAGTATTGACTAACTTTAACGTATAGAACGTTCGAACCAGGACATGAAGTGACCTCCAGTGACAGTAGACGCGACGACCCAGGACCGAGAATTACTATAGACTGATTTCCGCGTAGATGTTTCACTGAAAAACTGTGACTGTTCCGGTCTGTTGACATATTTTTATAAGGTGATTTTTTAGTGTTAACATGTGTTTTAAAGGATAGTTGGAACAGCAATTGATGTAAGTACTAATTTGTTTCAAATTGTTGAGTAATTAAATTTATCCTATAGTCATATTTCTGATTCTCATTCATTTTAGAAACTCGCAACACTTCGGATTAATTCGGAGTAATCGCTATTCGGATACAAAATATTAATCCTTTTTATAAATTTTAATAATTATTTCAGAAATATTCTATTATAATTGCACAATATTGCATTTGACGAAATTCAAATTCTGTGTTTGTAAGAATTTTTTAGACTTTGTCTGAGAATAAATTTGTGAGATAAACACATTTTATATTTGGTTATAAAGCAGATTTTCTATGTTTTGCAGGTTTTAATTGTAATATAATTTAAACAGTTTTCAATTCAACTTATTTTTGTGTATTTCACATTGTTGTGCTTACAAATCTTACATTAGTGACATTTGGATGTAAAGATTTTGTATATTTATAGGAAATAATATATTTTCACATTTTAAAGGAGTGTGCTTGTTAAAATGTTGCCTATTATATAGTCTGTATAACTGTCATAATTCTTTCTTAAATAATAGTGTAATACTGTTAATTGTCAAAACAAAATATTAAAATATCTATATTAAGCTTGCTCACCAGTTGACATTGCTTTAATTATCATTTTAATTCTTTTGAAATTGACTTGAGCTTATTTTACATCAATAGAATTTGTTGTGTCAAACATGTAGTATTTAACAACTTATATAGGTTGAACTTTACTAACAACTACTAACTATTTAAGCACTATCACAGTGAGAGAGTATTTTGCACATACCCTGTTATTTTTTTTATTTTTTTATAGTCTCTATATTGATTTTATTGAATTAAGTCTGAACAATGTCAGACACTGAAGAGGTAGAAGTTGCTCAAAATACCAATTGTATTGCTGTTGAAATGTCTGAACAAGATATGATTGATAAAATGATTGCTTCGGGTTATAATATACTTATGCCGGAAACAAATCCAGACATTGCTAAGGGAACTCATGTTTCTTCAACTCCCTTGTTCTTTGAAAAGGTTGAGAAAAAACCATCTGCTATTCCAAAAACATTTAAATTTGAGCAGGCAGTCCTTTCTGATCAGGCAAGTGCTAGTTTACTGAATGTCTCACATTTTGAACTTCCACATGTTTATGGTAATGTACCAAAATTGCCTTTCTTTTCTGGCGAGGAACCTTGTCCCAAGGGTGAGGTTTCTTTTAAGGAATGGTTGTTTGTGGTTAAATGTCTTGTGAATGATAAGAATTTGTTACCATCCAATGTCCTTCAAGCAGTAAGACGTTCAATCAGAAGGTCAGCCCGTCAAACACTGATCTCAGCAGGTGAGAATGCATTATTAGACAGTATTCTGTTGAAATTTAAATCTTTGGTTGGTACGATATTTGATAAAAATAATGTTCTGCGAGAATTTTTTAATGCTGCTCAGCATTCAGGTGAGTCTGTGACTGCTTTTGCATGTCGATTAGAATATATTCTGTCAAATTCATCATAATCAATAAATATGAGTTAAGATGCTAGAAATGAAATGCTTAGATGTAAATTTTGGACTTCCCTTCACTCTGAGAAACTTAAGTCCCAGACTAGACATAAGTTTGACAATGCTCTTTCCTTTGAACATTCAATTAGGGAAATCAGGGTTGTAGAACATGAAATGTCCTTAAACCCTCACACAAGTGCAACCAAGACTGGTTTACGAACCAAAAGATTACAGCAGATTGCTGTGTCAGCCGATTCCTCTGACATTGAGTGTTGGTTGAAATCTCTTGAGTTAAGGGTGGACAAACAGTATAATGCTCTTACTCAAAGATTGGACCAAGTGCTATCTGCTTTGCCCAACAATAGGCGTCCACAGATAAGACCATACTACCCGACACCTACCTATCAAGATAGAGGTCGTGGTAGGGGTTATTACAAAAATAACTACCCCAAACAAAATTACAAAATGAAGGACCCAAAAGAATAACTGCCTCTGTTGCTGGCCAAACAGAGGTTGGTAAACAGAATGGCCAACACAAATTGCATTCCAGATTAGTGGGTGAACCAAATAACAGCAAAATAAGTATCAATGGTTGTCAGTTCACAGCATTGATTGACTCTGTTTCCATGGTTACCACTATTTCTGAAAATGGTTTAAATTCTTTGAGTAAAAAACCTGAAAGTTTACCGTTAGATACCCTAGGTTTGAAACTTAGTACAGCAGATGGTTCGTTGCTTAAGTACTGTGGGTATATAGAAGGTACAATATGCGTTCCTTCTATGTCAAATATTGCCTTTGAAGTGCCAATTTTAGTTATCAAAGATAACTCTTTTAACAGAAATTGTCCTGAAATTGTGGGCACTATTGTGATCAGACTTGTACGTGACATGACAGTTTCACATGATGAAAGTGATGCCATTCCAGAGGAATGGAACATTGCAATTGCTTCCTTAAATGTGACATCATTTGCAGCCAAATTATCAAGCAAAAGACCAGTCAAGCTAGGCCCATTCGAAACGGTTTCTTTGAAATGTCCAGCTAGAGGGGAAAATCATGCTTTATCAAATGTTGTCACTGAAAATCATGACCCTTCAGCTAATTACTCTGTGTGTCCAAGAGTAATCAAATTACAACAACATGTCAATTGTTGCAAAATTTCTGTGAAAGTTTGCAACATGACTGGCAAGCCCATTGTTTTTAAACCGAAATTTCAGGTATGTCAGATTTCTGAAGTTGAGGTCATAGATAACTTGTCTTCAAGCTTTCAGAATGATTCTCAACAGAAAACACCAGTAAATAAGTGTACCAATGACCTTTGATGCAAGATTGATACTAAAAATCTAACACCCGAACAAGTAAAAAGGGTTCAACAAGTCTTAGGAAATTGGTCACAGGTGTTTTCTAAAGGTCCTTCTGATATAGGATGTACAAATCTTCTTAAACATAAGATTGTGTTAGAAGATTCAACCTCTTTCAAGCAGTCTTACAGAGGCATACCCCAGGGTTATATGAAGAGGTAAGGCAACATATTAAAGAAATGTTAGATGCCAAGATCTTTCGAGAATCTGAGTCACCCTTCAGTTCCAATGTGGTTTTGGTTACAAAGCGGGATGGCCAACTTCGGTTCTGCATTGACTGGAGACAACGCAATACACGAACCAGAAAAGATTCATACAATTTACCCAGATTTGATGATATTGTAGACATTCTTTCGTGTGCCAAATACTTTTCCAAACTTGACTTGAGGTCAGGTTATTGGAATGTACAGTTACAAGAGGAGGACAAACATAAAACAGCCTTCAGTGTAGGAAACCTAGGTTTCTTTGAGTGGAACCGTATGGGCTTCGCCCCTAGTACTTTCCAAAGACTTATGGAACGCTGTATGGGGGACCTTCACTTAAAGGAATGTCTTATATTTCTAGACGACATTCTGGTCTATTCCAAAACGTTCGACGAGCATATTGAAAGGCTCCAAGCTGTATTTTCACGCCTTGCTGAAAACGGTTTGAAACTCAAACCCTCCAAATGTGAGCTGTTAATGTCCTCTGCCGTATACCTTGGCCATGTGATCAGTGAAGATGGCATCTCCACTGATCCAGAAAAGAAAAGTGCTGTCACTAAATGGCCAGCACCCAAAAACATTAAGGAGCTGAGGCAGTTTCTTGGCTTTGCTGGTTTTTACAGAAAGTATGTAGAGCACTATGCACAGATTGTTGAACCGCTCAATGACCTTCTGAAAGGCCATGACACCACCGGCAGACCCAGCAAAAGCAAGAAACGGTCCAAAAAGACCACTAAACCAGCTGTTTGGTCTTGGGGTGGAGCCCAAAACCAAGCATTTCAAATGATCAAGGACAAACTCACATCCTCTCCAGTGCTTACATATGCCCAATATGATCAACCCTTTGTCTTGCATACTGACGCATCAGGCTCAGGCTTAGGTGCCGTCTTGTATCAGGTGCAAGACGGGATGAGCAAGTTGATTAAATATGCAAGTCGTAGATTGAGGCCATCAGAAAAACGGTACCCAGCACACAAGCTAGAGGTTCTGGCACTAAAATTGGCCGTTACCGAAAAGTTCAATGATATCTTTTTCGGTAACAAATTCATTGTCTACACAGATAATAATCCATCGACCTATGTCACCAGTACAGCCAAGCTCGACGCTACTGGTCACCGTTGGTTTGCAGCATTGAGTACATATGAATTTGAGATAAAATACAAACCAAGCAAACTTAATGTTGATGCAGATGCCTTGCGCAGGCTGCCTCAGAACCAGGTTAGTGCCGACATGGTTCAAGCAATTTGAATTGCTTCCCAAATATCTGCACCAAATGCAGACTGTGTGGCTATTGATGCCTGTCCTCTTTCTGCAGAAGAGACCAGGACTCAATTGCCCACAGACGAAAGGACTAACTGGAGGCATGAACGAGCAAAAGATAAAACCTTAAGTCGAGTTATTGACCTACTAAAGAGTGGTTCCCAACCCAGGGAGAATGCATTCCATAAGGAACCGCTTGAGGTACAGCAATTTGTGCGAGAGTAGAAACGCCTTGTAATTGAGCATAATGTGCTGTACCGAACCACTTTTTTGGACGGTCAATCAGTCAAACAACTGGTTTTACCAAGCATCTTTATAAAACAGGCGCTTAAAGGGGTACACGATGATGTAGGACACCCCGGTAAAGAAAAATCTGTATGGTTAGCCAGACAGAGGTTTTACTGGCCTGGTATTGAAAAAGACATAGAGTCCAAGATACAGAACTGTGATAGATGTATCCTTAGGAAACGCCCATCACAGAGAGGTGGGCTGGTTAATATAACAACCACGAAACCCATGGGACTTGTGTGCATGGACTTCCTTTCATTGGAACAATCAAAGGGAGGCTATGAACAAATCCTGGTGATCACAGATCATTTCACCAGGTATGCACAAGCTGTTCCATGCAGGAACCAGACAGCTCAAACAACAGCAAAAGCACTGTATGACCATTTCATAAGATATTACTCTTTCCCTGATCGCCTTCACAGCGATCAGGGAAGAAATTTCGAGAGTAAGATCATACAGGAGCTATGCAGAATAGCAGGGGTCGATAAATCTCGAACAACTCCCTATCGACCCATGGGAAACCCTGCTGAAATGTTTAACCAAACATTACTAAAGATGTTAGGGACTTAAAATTCCGAACAAAAACATGATTGAAAGTCCTTTTGTCGGTCCTCTAGTTCAAGCATATAATGCTACAAAGTCTGAGGCTACTGGTTTTTCCCCACATAATTTAATGTTTGGATGGAATCCCAGGCTGGCCATTGATACTTTTTGGGGAACCGAACCCGGGAACGAAGGACATCCAGATCCTGCTGGATACGTGCATCAACTGCAACTTCGCTTGCAGCAAGCCCACAAGCTAGCTGCTGAGGCCTCTGCAAAGCAGGGTGAACAAAATAAAGCACTTTATGACCGCAAGGCAGGTGCATCCGGTTTGGATATCAATGCTAGAGTGTTGGTACGTCAAACGCATTTTGATGGGAAACACAAACTTGCAGATAGATGGGAACCAGACCCAATTCCAAACGTGTGGAATCTACTGACAGTGATAGTTCCACTGAATCAGAAACATACATTATTCCACAGCGCAGAGTTGGTTATACAGCCACTTAACACTTCAGAAATTGAACTATTGATATAAAAAATCTATTATTGATAATAAGAAATATAATTATTGATATCAAATATAGATCCGATTTCTTGATATCATAAGTTCAGAAATAAACACACTAACGGATCAAGCTTGTATCGAAGTCAGACAATGTTCTTAATGTCTTTTCAAAGACTATTACTGCAGTATCTTCCGTGA
Source organism: Dreissena rostriformis (assembly GCA_007657795.1). Taxonomy (NCBI): domain Eukaryota; kingdom Metazoa; phylum Mollusca; class Bivalvia; order Myida; family Dreissenidae; genus Dreissena; species Dreissena rostriformis. Next base: position 68,223 of record VMBQ01002152.1, read on the forward strand.
ACAGATTTATATTTCTAAACAAGTACATAGTTGATTTAAAGTTTCATAATTGATCCATTATATTATATTTGAGCGATGGTATGACATTTAAAAAAATTATCATTCAATATTTGTAATATGCACATTTAATTTAGATAATAATCGAAATGTTGTCTCACACGACTTTATGTTATGTTTTTATGTTATGCACATGTGCGTATTCTGTAGGGTCCGTTTACTTGTAGAATATAAAATATATATAATATATCAATTAATCAGTAAGCCCTTGAATAAGATGTTATTTTATGTTAATGTTTTATTAGCAAATTAAATATTCTTGTGAATGGTATGTTCAATGTTTGCTCACATAACAACTGGTGTTGGTAAAGTTATTAACTCATTCAGGGATATATTTTAGACAACTCACAATTTATTTGGCATGTAAATTAGGAATTGTCTAGCCCATAATGAGCTCCAATATGAGATGACGCAGTGTGATTCATTGTTGTAACAAAACACTTCATACAAGTTAGTTGTGTTTTTCGTTTGCCCAATTATATAGCACTTACCATCTGTGAATTATCAGCTTTTGAACTACGGAAGTATTCATGTTACTGATTCGAAATGACTGTGATTCAGGCTCTCCCGTATATATATACACACATACAAGAAAGTGTGTATGTTCTCTTTGATTATAATCAAAGGGGGTTATCACGTGATATACAAGATGGCGACGTCCATGCCGATACATGTATTTTTTGCCATTGTACACCCTTTATTACTTGTATTAATAAAATGCCGCTCACTTTCCAACCATAGCAGCAAGCAAGCGATAAGCGTCTTTTTCGTATTACAATTTGCTTCATATCTCGACGAAAAATACCCGTCTCGGCATGGACGTCGCCATTTTGTTTGACACTTGATTACCCCCCCCCCCCCTGATTATATACAAATAAATGAAGTTTAAAACCTTAATGTCTAATTAACTTGTAAGGAGTAGCTGTATTTCAAAATTGTATGTTATGCTCCTGGAGTTTCTATTATTCCTATTTTGAGTAACATATTTAACAAATTCTGTAGTCTACATATCGTGCAAATCATACATAAACCCATGTTATAAGTAAAACATGTCAAATTATTATTGCTTACAATGTACACCAACTTTACCTCCAGTTGTAAGCCCCAATTCCTCATCGTTTTCTGCTGACGTTTTCAATTTTTTTTTCTTCTCAAAAACGTCGGGCAATGATCAAAAACTCGAGGACAATTTTGTTTTTTTTATTAATTCATCTTGCCAGGCATTAAAAACAGTAAATTTATCCCCTTAGTTATTAGTCCACAGTCTGTTATTAACGTTAAGGTCTTTGATTTAAGTCAATAAGATTGCACACTGTATTATTTGTGTAGCTTTTGATAAAATATAAAGCTGCATACACTCGTCAAATCGTTTTCACAAACAATGTGTTTTTAATTTAAGACGATACTGATGTTGTGCTTCGTTCGGTATAAGTGCTGAACGTTTACATGTTACCGACTTCTCTTGAAAAACAAGACATCAGCTTTAAGTAAAATCTGTATACATAGATGCTATTATGTTGAAATTGTCATTTTAAATACAGGAAAACAGTTAAAGACATGCCTTAAAATCAAGAACGACAGAAAAGCCATGGCTTCGTCAAACAAAAACACATTTAAACACTATTGTTAGCGGAGTAAATATTTGAGAAAAAAAAATCAATTTGAACATCATATCTATGACTAAGTCTGGGAACAGTTTGTCCGTATACGAGGCCAGTTAATACAATTCCGATAACATAGTTTTATTTACACCACTCAGATAATGTTTTGATCACAGTCAGATCACGATACGAAGTCCAATGGGTAACAATGAGACCACCAACAGAAATGGTGCACTGCTGAAGTGTTCTTCACTGCTCGCGATTTCCGGCTGAAGCTGCACAGGAGTGGCGAAATAATGGCAGCGCAATAGCATATTGTGTATAGTGTGACGTAACAATCTTATCTAGTGAACATTGAGAACAATTACTGAATCATAAAGAAATAAGTAATGTAGAATATGACTATTATTGTATGATTAAGTAAACACTATTATCATAAAGACTAATATTAAATCATGCGTTAATCATGTTTATAAAATAGAACTGTTATTTTTAAATTGTATAGAAAGTAGTTTCATGGAATGTATACAATTATAGGAATTGTATTATTAAATTATATACAAGATTATTTTAATACCAATTTCGTAAATTCTTATTACAAATCATTTCGTTTAAGTTTCGGAAAATGTCCGACCACAGTACGTTATAACGCGTGACTAGTGAACCATTGATGTAAACGCTTCCTTTTCAAAAGGTGAGCTGTCAATTAATATTCATCACCCCGTGTCAATTTCGCCCGTCTTTTCTATTAATTACGGAATACCGTTAGGGCCATCATGGTAACACATTAAAATCCAGAGGGCGAGAATGTTAGAACGCGAGAGAACGATGACGAGTGTGCGAGAATACGATGACGAGAGTGCGAGAATACAATGACGAGCGTGCGAGAACGCGATGGTGAGAATATGAGAGTGCGAGAATACGATGACGACAGTGCGACAACGCGATAGTACGACGGCGACAATGCGATAGTACGATGGCGACAATGCGATAGTCATATCGTACTGTCGCCATCGTATTGTCGCACTCTCGTCATCGCGTTCTCGCACTCTCGTCATCTTATTCTCGCATTCTTGTCATCGTATTCTCGCACTCTCGTCATCGTATTCTCGCACTCTCGTCATCGTATTTGAAACATAATTGTTGTTGTACACAGAACCAAACAAACCAGTTCATTTGAGTTTTCATAGCGATTTATTTCTGTTGAATATTTTCTAATACAACGCTTGCTAATGTTCGTGGAATACAATTTTAACAGTGCGGTGGCAAACATGACCGCCACGTCAAGAAAGCGTGACTGCTCTACTCCATTGTCAAACTTAGACTCCTCTTTTCAGAAAAATGAAAAATCAAAACTGACCAAACTGGCTGTATACATTTTCTGATTGGCCATTATAAATATGTCGGTTGACCGACTCCCTTATGTTCCGATTCAATGAAGCGATCGGCAGGTGCTAGACAGTATTATTTACGCTTGACCAATGTTTTTGATGAGCATGTGTAGATTGGGTTTGTAAGATTTCGCTTCAATAAGCATATTTGACCATATCAATTGATGTTCTTTATGGTTAAACTAGATTGGGAAAATAAAGTTATACTCCAATAAACACTTATTTAAACATCATTATATATTATATCTGTACTGGAATCTGTTATGTACTGCCTAAGGCAATTGTCGACCAACAAGCCAAATGGTTGGTTAAACGTTTTTGCACTGTACTTAAAAATATGTCGTTTGGGTGTTTTCTTTTTAATGTTTTGCGTATACAATTAGTAAGCTCAGAACCATATTGAAAATATCAATGTTTGGAATGTTCTGAATATAAAGTGCGAACTGGGATTTTAATCATTGCGACTTTCTATATTCTTTTTTACTGGGAAAGTGCATGCTTTTATGCGATAACACGATTTATTGTTACGTCTCGGAATTTTATTAACCAACAACGTCACACTATGACGCTAGGTATTGAATTACATTTCTTTTGTACATATATCTATGCACGTTTCATAGCACTTGTAAGAATCCACTACTTTATATTTAATCACATCAAAAACTCTTCGCCTTACGTTGCTTAGTTTCAATGATATAACCCTTAAACAACATCATACATTCGATCATCTGAAATGTGTTAAAATATGCGTGTTTAGCACGAATTCGTGAGACAGCCAATATCGGCATATCTCTTGACCCTTGCTTTTTTGTGTGAGGACAAGAGGAGAAAATATATTTTCGTATAATTGGTTAGCTATTTGTTATGCACGTTTGTATGCTTGAGGTTAATCAAACAAAAACAGTGCTCACGCAAATTAAAACAAAAACTTTCATTAGATTTAGCATGCTATAGCTATAAGCCGATATGATAATTAGAAAGATTGTGCCAAGGGTGTTGTTATATCCGCTCGCCTGTCGCGTGTTAAAAAGTTCCTAAGGAAAATCACAAATTAAAGGTGCTTGTTTGGCTAATCGACAATTTGAACAAACATGTAATATATTCTAAAAGGAATGCATGCGTTATATAAGAACACGACAAATAACACTAATGACTAAGACAAATGTTATAAATATATATATTTGTTTTGTATTGATAATCATCAGTAGAATTCGTAAACATAATTAAGCGTTTTAACGCTTTATTTCATTTGAGTTATTGATATTATAATGATTTAAAGCTTATTCAAGTATTGCTGTTTCATTAAATGGTATTTTTTTAATATGACAATCTGTGAACAAGTCCGCGTAAGATTTACATAAAAGAAGTCAAACAAAAATTATATGACGAATGTACTTATTTGTTCAACAATTTAGTAAAATTCTATATTCCCATGAAACAGTGTTCGGTTGTAACATTTTTATATGAAAACAAATAAAAAAAACCATTATCAATCGACTTAATGTCTGCGAGAAAATTGTGAGAAGGAAGGTTTTTGACACTTGACCGCAGGCATGGTTGCACATTATCTTAAAGGCTTTTGGACAATGGAACTGGCGGAGGAGACCGTTTTTATTCATATAGAACATGGTCTTTTTGATTATGTATCAATGAACTCATCTGAACATATAAGTAAAATAAATTAAAATAATGCTTAGAACGTTTTGAGAGCAATATTCATTTTTATGGTCTTTAAGTCACCAAAATAGGGCATCAGTTGAGTATTACATTACTATCTTTAGTTCGACAAGATTCATATCCAGTGTCCACGCGTCTGATATACTCATGACGCTAGAAGTCGAAGCAGTGCATCACTTTCAAATCGTCAGTATGCAAAATGACTAGTGAACCATTGATGTAAACGCTTCCTATTCAAAAGGTGAGCTGTCAATTAATATTCATAACCCCGAGTCAATTTCGCCCATCTTTTCTATTAATTACGGAAAACCGTTAGGGCCATCATGGTAACACATTAAAATCCAAAGGGCGAGAATGTTAGAACGCGAGAGTACGATGACGAGAGTGCGAGAATACGATGACGAGAGTGCGAGAATACAATGACGAGCGTGCGAGAACGCGATGGTGAGAATATGAGAGTGCGAGAATACGATGACGACAGTGCGACAACGCGATAGTACGACGGCGACAATGCGATAGTCATATCGTACTGTCACCATCGTATTGTCGCATTCTCGTCATCGCGTTTTCGCACTCTCGTCATCTTATTCTCGCATTCTCGTCATCGTATTCTCGCACTCTCGTCATCGTACTCTCGCCTTATCGCATTCTCGCCATCGCGTTCTCGCACTCTCGTCATCGTATTCTCGCACTCTCGTCATCTTATTCTCGCACTCTCGTCATCGTACTCTCGCGTTCTTGCATTCTCGCATTCTCGACATCGCGTTCTCGCACTATCGTCATCGTATTCTCGCACTCTCGTCATCGTATTTGTAACATAATTGTTGTTGTACACAGAACCAAACAAACCAGTTTATTAGAGTTTTCATAGCGATTTATTTCTGTTAAATATTTTCTAATACAACGCTTGCTGATTTTCGTGGAAAACAATTTTAACAGTGCGGCGGCCAACATGGCCGCCACGTCAAGAAAGCGTGACTGCTCTACTCGATTGTCAAACTAAGACTCCTCTTTTCATAAAAATGAAAAATCAAAACTGACCAAACAGGCTGTATATATTTTCTGATTGGCCATTATAAATATGTCGGTTGACCGACTCCCTTATGTTCCCATTCAATGAAGCGATCGGCAGGTGCTAGACAGTATTATTTACGCTTGACCAATGTTTTTGATGACCATGTCTAGATTGGGATTATAAGATTTCGCTTCAATAAGCATATATGACCATATCAATTGATGTTTTTTATGGTTGAACTAGATTGGGAAAATAAAGTTATACTCCAATAAACAATTATACAAACATCATTAGATATTCTGTCTGTACTGGCATCTGTTATGTACTGCCTTAGGCAATTGTCGACCTACCAGCCAAATGGTTGGTTAAACGTATTTGCACTGTACTTTAAAATATGCCTTTTGGTTTTGTTTTAATGTTTTGCGTATACAATTACATTTTTTATAATAATTAAAAATCTATTAATAATCTCTAAAATTAATTTCTAAATACCAGCACCATACAGCTATATTACATACTCTCGCACTCTCGTCATCTTACTCTCGCGTTTTCGCCATCGCGTTCTCGCATTCTCGTCATCGTATTCTCGCACTCTCTTCATCGTATTATCGCAATCTCGTCATTGTACTCTCGCGTTCTCGCCCTCTGGATTTTAAAGTGTAACCACGATGGCCCTAACGGTATTTCGTAATTAATAGTACCTTATTGTGTAAGCAAACCGATATGACCTATACATACGTTAAATTACGTCTTAGCGGATGGGCTTCTCTTCCGCCACTAGACAAGTATTACGACTCAACGCTCGTTTGTGCCCGTAACGTTCCGGTCAAACTTCCGTGAGTATTTAAGAAACGTCTAAAACGATACAGATCAGACTTTTTGAAAATAATTTTAGACTAAGAGTCTCTAATTCTTTGCTGGTTGTATTAATTGAAATTATTAATTTATATGATATGGGGCCGCACTGATCGTTTTTTTGAAGTTCTGGACATGTTATTCAATTAGAATATATTACGGATGGATTTGGACGGATTTTGTTATGTCTTGGAAAATATATGGACTTAGAATTGTTGAACTTGAAAATATTATATTAAAACTGAATAAAGAAGAAAGAACTATTAATTGAGTTATTTGTGTACGAGTTATTACGTTACAATATGAACATGGTGTTGTAAGATTTGGCGTGGGTATTTGTAATGTGATAAGTTTAATATTGTTGTTTAAGTTAAAGATGTGTAGCATTTTCGGAAAAAAAACTTAATTTTGACAATAACTCCTATATCTTCATGAAAATAAACATTTTCATTATGAAGTGTTCTCACGAGTGCGTAACAGGTTGTCATTTTCACGCAGGCTATGCACACATTGTGCAACATGTGCAATTATAAGTTCATCTCAGTAGTCAATGCTAAAGAAATTGTGATTAGGGATGTGTCGATAAGGCTTATTGATTCGTTACCTCTAAAAAAAGACACGAGCAAGAGTACCTTCAACACCAATGACTTAGCATGAAGTGAGGGCAAAAACACAATATCACATTTGTTTCAACTCATTTTCTAGACTAGATATTTATCTACCATTGAACGGGGACATATATAAGACACGTACATTCCCGGGGGGGGGTAACTTCCTATATAAAGGTATATAGGGATGTGCCGCAAATATGGGGTGTGTTTTTGGACTAAAATTATAGATATGGGTATGGTTTTGAGCATCTAAGTATAGATATGGGTATTGAAATCAGAAATTTGTTTGTATATAAATGCATATAGATTTGAAAGTATCAGTATCAAAATGGGTATGATACATATATGAAATTTTCAAAAACAACATATAATAGCAAATTCAATACGTATACTGTATTGATATGATAGAGATTACAATTCTAGTATGAAATGTGTCCACTTTATCAAATTCTAGTATTGAAATGGGTCCATTTTCTCAATGGTATCGTATACAAATGGGTCTGCTTTTTCAAATATCTTGTATCAAAATGGGTCTACTTTATCAG
>VMBQ01002152.1:76071-124216 GCA_007657795.1 Dreissena rostriformis
CCCCCCCCCCCCCCGGGCGTACATTACGATACAACTAGGCAGTAAACGTCATACGAAATGACATTTATGACGCAATCATAACATTGGTGACGCAATCATAACCTTGGTGACGCAATCATAGTTTGCTGATAAAGAACGAAGAGAGTAATAAAACATATGAGCCTCATTATGTGCAAACGGGGATTAGTGCTGCAGTCCGAACAGGCTAATGATGGACGAAAGTTTCAACCTAAATTAGATTTTCGCAAAGAAGACACTGCATTAAAACAAAAAACACAATAAAAGAGGAAAGTTTCGTCCCAGATGATCCTGTTAGCGGTTCAGGCAAATCTGGGACGACACTTTCTGCACATATATTAAGCCCTGTTTTCCCAGAGCGCGAATCCTATATGGTTAAGATGTAAAAATAAATAAGACCACGTATATGTCCTAATTAGTTGATGGAAGTTAACCTTAGAAACTACTCTAGTGTCTGATCAGGATTAGATCCGATCAAATGCATGTACAGGGAATGTCCAATTAATACGACAACACATAACAACAAACTAATTGATCTGGTGTAACCGTCTTGGAACCTATCAATCAGATACGAACAGAAAACATGAAAAGGGGGGTTTGTATGCAATGCACGAAAATCAGAAGCGATTGTCACTTCCTCATGTTATCTTTCCTCAATACTCGGTTTTAGGTATTCGCTCATAATCTCATAGGTGGAAATGATGGCAGTATTTTTTACGATAGCAATATAGCTACTAACCTGGTTCGAGTGTTGATCAAATACAGCGTGCACTCACTTTTTTAATATCATCATTATTGATTTCCGGAAGTAACGACCGGTGTTTTGTAATGAGAAAGGAATTATAAGATATGACATTAGCAAAGAATGTAGCTAATTTTCCGATATTAGTGTTGCAAGACTGAAATCGATTATTAAAAATACGTTAAATATACACAGTATAGTCGATAAAGCATGCCGAAATGAGATTGTCCATTTTGTTTCAATTTACTTAGTTCCAGTTATGTTAGTTTGGTTCTAAATATTCTTTTTAACTGACCTTTGTGTATTTATTATCTGTATAATTCATATTTGCAACTATACAAACATACGTGTATACATTATTTAGGGCGTACTGATATTGTGCACATTTAACTTAATTTAGTTTGAAGATTGTGTATGCAAGTTAAATAATGTAAAATAATGTGATCTTTTAGAAGAAGGTCTAATATTCCTCTGGTAAAATTTCTGACTTTTCCGATTTTTGCCTCACGTTATTGTATTAATTTATGTCTTATTTACCGACATTTCAATCAATGCACTGTGCACAAGCCTATATATGTTCATGTGTAGCGCGTTCTTGTAACAAACTGGGTCTGGTGAAGTGCACATGATTGATAGGCCCAATATAGCACACAATCATCCGGGAAAAACTGCGACACTTATAAATATATTATACTTTTTTTTAACAAGATTACAGTGTTAGGGACATTTGTTCAAAGCAATATTGTATATAGCTGGAAATACATTATAAGGAAAGACAGCGCTGCCTTTGTGAATTTGTGTTCGACCAACACAACTGCAAAACTGATATTTGTTTATATCGGTGTATACTCAATTGTTTGTAATTGTATGCTTTAGTGAAATACGAGAGAAATGATTATTTAGCGTCACGTGTATCATGACTTCATCAAAATTTGAGCTAAATGACATAACTGAGTCAAACCATGTTTCAAAAGTATGGTGGTAAAGCAATTCCATGATCTGTGCATACATTATCATTTAAGAGAACAAATTGAATAAAACAACTAAATTTGAAAACAACTTTCAGAAAATCTACTATGCAAAAATGGCTACATATAGGACCAATGCGTTCTGATAACTGAAAGAGATAGCATAATATATTGAAATCTTGTTTAAAAGACATATATATCGAAATTCGTATAATGCAAAAAATACAATTACTAAAAATAAATCGTTTTACAATAGTTTGGGATGATTAAAGAAACCCTTATCCTAAAAACGTGCTTTTATGTTAACATACATTGACATTATGTATTGTTTAAAATACATTTATCTGCATTTAAACTTAGTTAACAATCACAATTATAATTTAATGTATAATTTACACATCAAATTAGCAACTTTGTAATGTTAAGTATCATCCTTTGAACATTGTTAAGCCCCATTCCCCACCCCCTCTAAAAACATAACATGTGCTTAGAACGCCCATGTGAAATCTGGGCATTTTTAATCAAGTTTTACAAACTAGTATGAATTGTCCCTGTATTATATAATAATTTGTATTGTATTGCATAATTTATTTAACATTACAAATATTAGTTTACCCTCTAAAATAGGATAATAATTATGGTATTGCATATTACAACATGGTAAAACTGTATGTTATTTCACCAACTCTTCAATGAAACTCCGAGCTGTTGATTACCAGTTATTGTGTTAATAACGTAAGTGTGTATACAATAACTCTTATTCTGTTTTTTTTACACAAATTATAATAATTGTATTTACATTAAAACAGTTCAATATATAACTGCTAACAATGCCGTGCATTAGAAAACTTAAAATAGAAATTAGAAAAACCCTTCGAGCATAAAGTGACCAAGTATACGATAATTGCACTGTCGAAGCAAAGTTGTCTCACTTTGCTCTAATAACATTCAGTAATTATGCAAATATTGATCATAATTATCAAGAACAAGCTTGGTAATGATGCTCTGCAGACACTGTTTAAGCAGCAGTCCTGTTTCAATAAGGTCTCAGGCATTAATAAACAAACGATTGTATACCATGTCCCAAGTGGGGGTCAACACAGCAACCGAGAATAATTGCAAAAACAACTCGTACTATACTGATAACAAAAAGTGGTTTCGTGAGTAAAACCTATATTTATTTTGTTATATTTTGTTGAACATGCTTTTCGTATTGTTATTACAACATACAAAACTCTTCGTTAATTGACATATTTGTATATTAGTTCTGGATCTGGATCTCGTTTCCAAGACTGTGCGGTCCGAAGTCCGTGATCATGAGTACCCAGCGTGCGTCCACCAGACAGTTGCTGGTCTTCAGGTTGCCATGGTAATGGATCTCGCTGTCGTGGATGATTGTCAAACCCTGCACACAGCGCTGGCATACTCTAATCACACACTAAATAATGCAACAACAACGATGTTAAACCCTGTATACAAAGAAGGCACACGGTGTACGCAATTTAAATTACACAACAATTAGGAAATTCTATCCTGCACATAAAAAAGGCATGTGGTATAAACTGACTAAATAACGCCACTATAACGAGGTTCAACTATACACACAGACTCAGAATACGGAATACACACACTAAATAACGCAACAATTACGAAGTTCAGCCCTGAACACATAGCATGCATACATTATATACAACTTATAACGAAACTATTACGAAATTCAACTGTGCACGCGGATACTTCATGAGGTATACACTCACACAATTACGAAGTTCTACCTTGCACACACTGAAAGCATAGATTATACGCACACTAAATAAAACAACAATAAGAAATTTCTATCCAGAATACAGAGAATGCATACGGCGTACGAACACTAAACGAGTTGAAAAACGCCCCATCATGTATACAGTGAAGGCATATGATGTAAGGTCACTAAATAACGCAACAATTAAGAAGTTCTATCCTGTAAACATATCAGATAAACGGTGTACATTCGCACCAATTACAGTATTTATTCCTAAATTTTCCCTCGTCTGAAAATCCACGCTGAAGCTCAAAGTACAAAGACAACACAAACAGTTGCCGTGGCATTTTACAGATTATGAAAATCAACAAATCCACGAGGCATTTAAGTGTGTTCCTGCTTTTTAATGTTGATTATGTATAGTCAATACCCTGTTTACATCAACATGAATATGGTGCATATTAAATTGTCGAGTAATAAAAAATACACTTGTATGTTCATTAATAATTATGGGCTAAGTATGAGGTTCGAGGCGTCATTAAACCCCACACTGCTTTTAATTGAGCGTACCAAGGTGTTGAACCGAGGTTTAATCGTGTGCAACGATTTCTATCGTGCGGTATGTATATGCGTTTATTGTAAAGAGTTCGTTATTGCCTTAAATAAATCATCAGTTTGGGTTTATGGAAATTTATCTCCTGATATTGTTTCTGGAGTTTCATTATTTATATAGGTTCAATAAATTGGGAAAACCGTTTTACTTTAGCAGTAAGTTAGGTACCCCACATTTTGCTGGAATACTTATTTTGATTAGCTCAGAACCATAATTATTGAAAATCTCATTGTTCGGAATGTTCTGAAACTAAAGTGCGAACTTGGATTGTAAGCATTGAGATTTTCTATATCCTTTTGTACTTGTAAATTGCATGCTTCATGCGATAACAAGATTTATTGCTTTTTCTAGGAATTTAATTAACCAACAAAGAATTTGTGTCATGCTATGACGCTAGATATTGAATTACATTTCCATTTTACACATATTTATGCACGTTTTAAAGCCCTTGTAGAAATGCACTACTTTATATTTAATCACATCAAAAACCCGTGTCGCCTTACGGTTTTTAGTTTAAAATATATAACCCTTTAAGTACATTATACATTCCATCATCTGAAATGTGAAAACACATTCGTGTAAAGCACGCACTCATGAGACAGACAATATCGGCTCATCTCTCGACTATTGCTTTCTTGCGCGAGGAAAAGCAAAGAAAATATTGTTTCGTAAAATTGGTGTAGTTGTTTTGTTATGCACGTTTATAGGGCTGAGATTTATTAAAGGTTACCAGTTTTACGCAAGTTATTCACAAAACAATGTAAATAATTATTTGCAGATTAAGCATGCTATAGCTAATAGCCGCTGCGATAATTGTTACAAATATGCGAAGCAGTGTTGTTATTTCCGCCCGCCAGTCGCGTGTAAAATAGATCGTAAGGAAAAACCTCAAATAACAAGCACTTGTTTACAGTTTGGCAAAATGAAAATTTCAAAACAAGTCTCATAGATATTAAAAAAGAATGTATGCGTTATATTGAAGCATGCAAAAGAACATTCGTGACTAAGAAAAATGTGACAAAATACATGTATTCGTTTATTGATAAGGCTTATTCAAAATCGAAAAACAAAAATAAAGTGTGTAACGTTTTTCAACGATAAATTAGCAGAACCGTGTATTACCGATAAAGGGGTTTAACTAAATTTCTGACACATGCGTGGTGTTGTGATAGTGAGTTATCTTTTGCTTCCAGGGGTCCCGGGTTCGATCCGTAGGGCGTGCATATTTTTTTATTTTATTGTATTCGTTGTTTTTATTCTTTAAAACTTTTCAAGATATGACATTTGTTTTTGTAAAATAATTTTATGATGTTTTTCAAAACTACTAAACTCTATCGAGATCTCCCTTTAAGCTATACACTGATTGCTTCAACAATTTAGAAGAATTCTCTACTCCCATGGAACAGTTCTCGATGACAACATTTTCACATAACAAGACATCGAAATAATCAATAGTCGACTTAGAACAAGTTTTAAATTTAATTGATAAAGTTATATAAGAGTTACGAAGGTGCTAGCTGTAAACGAGGTAAGATGACTGCTGCTTATTTTTGATTGAAATATTACATTGACCACGTTTATCAGTAATTATATATATATANTCATGAATAAATTGTGAAGTAGATGTACTAGAAAATTATGTCATTTCAATTATAGCAATACCGTTTGTTAAATGTATTCTTTCTTTTTGCCATTGGATACTGATCTTGCTTGGTTAAAAAGTGATGGTGTTTGATAAGTTTCCAAAATTGCATTGAATGGCTGATGATCAACAGTGAGTCATTGCAATGACATCTAGTGGCGGTGACTTTTTCTGGCCAGTGAAGTGGTACAGGTACAATGATATGCAAGGTTTTGCATTTGGATCAATCATAACTTCATGGGTGGTCGATCCATCATTGTGAGATTCTGGTGTTCACGTGTGTTGCACTGACTGGTCGTGAAGTGGTCAAGCTGGAGTTATTAAGCTTGCTCATATTTGCTCTAGTCGCAGAAAACGGAAGTTTTGTTCTCGTTGGTAGTGGTCGTTTGAACATTGTACATGAACATTGTATTGAGGCAGTGATTTTGAAATCTGGCAGATCATGTAAGAACAGTGCATTGTTCCGTTGCTTTTGCTTGTACCCACAGCTGTTCACTTTTCTGAGATTATTCTAAGCAACCTCCACTCCTTATATTTTTTTAAGTTTATCAGTTGTATTTGTTATCTACGTAGCTTCCACACGTTAACTTCGTTCCACTATCCCACGTTGTCATAGACGTGTTGAACCAAAAATGTTGATGTGTTGCATCTTGCAGATGTTTTAATACCTGGGATGAGGTTTGGCATCCAGTGTCCGCCATGAGGGGTGAAGGTATGGCTGTGGTGGCACCAGCAAGTGTTTAGTTCAGTGAACTATCATGCACTGAGTTGATTTTAACAGAAATGTTTACATACGGTCGATGTATGAACGTTTAATCGTTATTCAGAGCAATTGCCTGTTGAGGAGTCTTGCTGTTTCTGGTAGCTTTTGTGACAAAAGATTAAGACAATCGATTGCCATTAACTACACTGGCTGATATGTAGTATATAGGGTAAAACTTTTGTCACTGTTAGCGCGGATGTCGGCAGTACTATTACAAGGATGTTCATACCAAATTCTGTCCAACACAGGGCTTAACAGTAATTGGATGGTGGTTGCAGTTGTCTGAATCTGTTGTGTATTTCTTAACTTCAAAAGACAGCTAAAATTTTAGAATCAAGATAACACAAAGCGTATCTATATCCATATGCACTTAGTTTGTTTCGCACTCGATATGACGCACTTTTACCGTGACCATTTTTCAACAGTTAGAGCATTGTTCCATTTTTCATATAGCTGTATAGCGTTTAAAAGTCCTACACACTGTGTGTTGTTTCAAACGCCTGTGAATAAATTATGTTTTTTTAGAAAGGCTGCCATCTTTGAATAGTATGAAGTATTTTTTGGATTTTGTCGTTCAAAAGTTTCTCCGCTCACTCACGGCCAGCATTGTTTGTTGCTGCTACATATTCTGCCGGCCTGGATTTGAAGTACAACCTGTCAGGAGCTTGCTAAGCAGCAGCACCATTCGCTGCTGTTTGTTTGGCGATGTGGGTGCAGAAACTGGCCGAAATAATCATAGCTTCCAAATCAAGGGTCGTGAATTCTCAGCAAGTTTTTGTTACTGGACTGCCGGTATGGTTGCAGTTGAACTAAAAGGCCGTCTAGACAATGAAACTGGTGTAGGACACCGTTTCCATAAAAAAATAAAAAAAAACATTACCTATTTGATAATTTATCAACGAAAACGTTCATCTGAAAACATTTTAAATAAAATAAAACAATGTATAGAACGTTTTGACAGCAATTTACGTTTCCCTCTATAGTTCAAACTTAAAGTGACAAATATGCAAAAATGGCATTAAGTTACAAATTTTAACGTTATCATGATGCACTCCACGTTTTGACAAGGGAACAGTTCTGCAATGGCTAATTGACTGAACGGACCCACGTACATAAGTCAACTACATTGTAAAACGACGCATTCAACATTTGTTTAATTACGAGCGCAAAAAAAAACAAAGCTTTATAAAAGAACATGAATAACAAAGTTTAATATATATTGATTGGCATATTAATAAAGTTAAATAATAAAACATCCCATGAAAGTTAGTAGCCGCGTTACATATTCACTACATTTTAATTACAATAGATTTCAGAAATGTATGTAACTTCGCCATCTAATGATACATATGTTATTACATATCGAGCATCATTTTCTTTACTGAGAAACATTTTCCGACAAGAACTATGTATACGTTGAGAATTTGCAGCGCGAACAATCTTCATGTTCCAAAGCATACTGTTGAATGATTCTGGAGAACCCATCACTGTCATGTTTCGTGTATAATCGTAATTAAATGACTATTCGAGAGATAATACGTGGCGGAAATAGTCTCAAGTCGAGCGGTTCACGCGTTAGGGGTCTCAAAACGGAAAGATTGATGCAAATTGAATCTAATATGACATTATTGGGTAATAAAATACATATGCTTTGAAATGACTTACGCCTAGTTTATCATGTTTTGCAAGTCTGACAGCAAAGAGAAATAATTTTTTTCTCTTAACTGTAAGTTTCACAATAATAATAACTAAAACAAATGGTAAACCAACGTTCTTTCTTGTTTCCTGCATTCGGTTGTTATTTGTTGACCAACTTATATCTTTTCGGTGTCAATAACAAACCCATGAATAGGCACATGATGTGCGAGTATTAGAGTATTTTGTTATTGATTCAACAAAAATCCAACCACTTTGCAAATAGACGACATATATGCGAATCGATTATTAACATGCATATGCAATTCTAATTCGATAATTTCGCGACCTACCGATCCCATCATTCAGTAGCATGGACGCAGTTGTGGAAGCAATCAATAAGTATTTATTTAAGGCGGTTTGATTAAAATTGACATTATCTTACTTATGACAAACGATATAATCATTTGATCAACTTATACATTAATAATTTGTTCTTGGACTTCATTGAAATTTAGAAGCTATATAGCATCTTCAATACTCTTTACCAGCTGTATTTCCGAGATGCGTGTAATAACCTGGTGTAATTACAATATCTTAATGAACGACACGCTTACCTCTATGATAACTTCAATTCCATGATTATAACAATAAATTAACGATATACACTTTAATTTTCTGCTCTTCCGTTAAGTAATCTTAATTAATTTAAAACCTGACTTTTTTGGAAACGTGTTTCATCGAATGTTAATCATTCTGACCAAAAAGCAATTTACAAAAAAAATGGAATAACTGGTCAGAGCGATTGATGTTATTACTATTGAAGATGAAACTACAAGTATGGACACTTTGGAAAGCTTTTTCTGTAATACATTTAGTGAATGAACAATATATAAGGCTATGCACTATAAACGATAACATACGGCCAAAGTCGTATATCGGCAGCGGGTCTAATATAGACGTCCGGCCCAGCTCTGCCGTATGTTATTGTCTAAATAATGAATCGTCTAAATACTGAATTTATTTTTGACCGGGGTCAAATTCTTAGAGTGTAAGAAATTTAAACGCACTCTCAATTCGTTTATTTACAGGACTGTCTGGTCAAACTGAGGTTCACTAAGGCGCCTACGCCCAATTAGTTCATCCGGAAGTTCAATTCCGCAGTAATTCACATCCGCGTCCTCTTGGCGGTCGACGTAGACGTCGTAAATTAAAATGCATGCAGTCATAGTGGAGTAAACCGCTGAGTGTTTTCTGTAGCCGGGCTCAAAATAAACCTAAGCTACAAGCGATTTTCAACTAAAATACGGTATTTGTTTTGGATTGGTTCCAGAAATCGCAACATAATGATACTCATTTGTTCTAAACATGAAATCGGAAACTAGACTATTTTATTAACGCTTTACAAACGGTTGCGGATAGAAATGTGTTAAAATTGATAGCCTTGTATGTTGTCCTGATGATTTTTGTAAAGTTGTATAAAATGGATGGCAAATTACATCTGCACAGGCTAATAATGGAGAAAACTTTCCGCCTAAGCTGGAGTTTCGTTTGGTAATGGCCTCCTCTTAACTTAATATAATATCAGCGGGAAGTATCATCTCTGATTTCACAGAACAAGGCTCAATTAGCTATGTGCCACTATTAATATAGATATGTTATATGTGGTCTATATATTCCTAGGCCTAGTTTATAGTTTATGCGTATCATACAGATTAGCATACAGACATGTCCTTATTACCCTTTGCTCGCTATTTTATGACATAAATAATGTGATTTGAGGGTTTCATTTAGCGTTTACACACAACTTCATTGATACATTATGTTATACATACAGATGACGCGTTATTATTTGCATAGAACATAAATTCCATTACTCGCAACGAGCGTCTTTTTAAATCCGGTGTTGTGCTTTTAGTGTTTGCTTACCAGGAGTGCAAACTACATGGCAGTTGTTGACCACTAGGCGGCTTAGCGGCACTTTTGCAAGTTTCACATTCAATCAAATTCGATCAGATCACTACGAATATTCATTTGATTGATTATATGTGCGTGCTTCTTAAAGTGTCCCGCATACACAGTTTTATCGACACGTGTGCATTCAGTAACGCTTGTCGCACGGCTTCCATTGGGGATTTCTATCATACGAGGATGATACCTTTCTAGTATATTTTTCGTGAAAAACAACACAATTCGTGACAAAGTAATCTTAATTGCAAATTATATTGAACACTATTTAATCACAGTCGTAGCATGACACTACAAATATAAGAAATCACAATAGAATCGAACAATCATCCATATACATGTACCGTACAAGACGTCAATACAATAACTGTCAGCGGTGTGTTAATATATTGAAGGGTATTTATCACAGATCACAGCCTGAATAGAAAAATAATACAACTGTGCTTGTTTCTTTAATTTAACACCACATGACCATACTCCCAACGTTTTATAATTTGCGAGTATAGACACTATAACAATATTATGAATCGTAATCATAATTTGTTTGTTTTGTTATACTGACGATGTACATTGTGGAAAGTCATAACAAAACATATGTTCTGTTCTGTTCTATTATAATACTGTAGTCCATATGTGTCGTGTTCTGAGAAAACTGGGCATAATGCATGTGCGTAAATTGTCATCCCAGATTAGCCTGTGCAGTCCGCACAAGCTAATCAGGGACGACAATTTCCGCTTTAATGGAATTTTTCGTTTAAATGATGTCTCTTCTTAGCGAAAATCCAGTTAAGGCGGAAAGTGTCGTCCCGGATTAGCCTGCCCGGACTGCTCAGGCTAATCTGGGATGACAATTTACGCACAAGCATTATGCCCAGTTTTCTCAGAACACGACACACATATCTATATTCGGAAGATAAAACAGTGTGAAAGGCGCCTAAGCCACCAAATTACCACCTGTCTGAGTATTCACGTGGGTAATAACACTATAACGTTAAGAAGTGCATTATTTGGCATAAAATATCTACGCATACTATTAGTTAAAATTCAAACGATAACTAACGACGTAAATGATCCACTCAAAACGGCCAGTTAATGTATGCGATTTCATAGGAAGTCAATTAGTATTTTTTTCTTTAATGGAATTTTTCGTTTAAGAGAAGTCTCTTGTAACGACAGTTCTGTCTAGGCGGAACGTGTCGTCCCTGATAAACTGTTGCGCACTGGACAGGCTAATCTTGGACGACTCTTTGCGCACATGCATTAAACCGTGTTTTCACAGAGCTCATTTGAAGTTGCGGCACGGAGCAAATTGTTAAAGGCGGTAACATGAAAATAGACAAAACCTTACTCATTACAAACACAATAAAGATTTGATCAACATATACATGAAAACTTGTATCGTGGACTTAAATTCAGTAGCCACATAACAGCTTCAGTACGCTGTATTCCCGAAATGCGTGTCATAACACCGTGTTATTGAATTATCTTAATGAATGATGCATCTGTAATGAGACCTGTAATATCAAGCATCACGTATCTATTAATGGGAAACAGATATAGACAATAACTATATCATGTATGTTTAAGATCCAACCACTATCATTCCTCGTTTTTCAAATCCTTTTTTTTTTTGAATGTTATATTATTCTGTCATTGAGTTGTTTTCGTGTTGTAACATAACGAAACCATTAGGAGATAGATACCATAATCTCGGATATTGTCTCTAGTGGCGCGATTCGCGCGTGAAGAGCCTCGATATGACACTATTAATGTAAATGAAAGCTAATGTGATGTTATTGGGTAATAAAATATCTATGTTGGCTAATGTCCACAACTAATACTATCATGCTACTATTAACACGTGTGACAGAAACGGACAATTAAGTATGATCTTAATATTAATTTACACCATAATGAATCGTCTTCATATTGCATTTACTTTCAACTGGTTTGTAATTCTTAGAGTGAAAGAAATATAAATGAACTATCAAGTCATTTTTGTAAAGGACTGCCTGGGCAAACTGTGATTCCCTTAGTGCGATGTCAACGCCCCCTTGTTTCATCCGGAAGTTCCCACAACGCAGTAATTCATGCTCCACATCCCATTGCAGCCGACGTTGATGTCGTAAAGTAAATTAACTGCAGTCATTGTTGGATAATACAGTCAACTGCTGTCTGCAGTGCCGATCAAAATAAAACAAAGCTTCAAAGGAAATGCTATTTAAATACGATGTTTGTTTTTCATTGGTTTCAGAAATCGGCAAACAGCCAGTACATTGCAATCCGAAAGCCAGTTTAACCTGTATTAAGCGGTCACGAGGCAGCCATTTTGATGTTTCCGATTTGAGGTTCATTATTTTCTACGATTTCGATTAATGATTACTTCTAAACGAACCGATATTTTTAACACGTTTTCTTTGTCAAAGTGTTATTTTGCTTGTTTCAATATCAATAATTCTTTTTTGAATCTATGACATTCTATTACTGGTCATTTTGCCCACCTGGGAACAAGTCCCTTTAATATGATACCAAAAACAGGTCCATATATTCATATAATAAAAGCCACTTTTTTTAATCAAGTTTACAATGTAATTATCATATTATTTTATTCATGTTTAGTAATTTCCTTCGATCGGACTTTTTATGGGCAACCTAGGTGACCATGTCAGTTTTTTAAATATTCACACAGACGTATAATGCAAATAATTTGCATATTTCTCTTTCGTAGTAGACCAATGACATTGTATATGTACGAATAATAGTACCATGGGCATAATCGAAAGAAAAATCGCTCAACATATTGCTAAACTTCATTATGTATATGGACAATTTAGAAAACCACTAAATTATTAACCAGATGTGTTCGCAACATATGTAATGCATCTATTTCCTACTATAGATATTTTTGAAGTTTCGAAACATTTGTCAATGACCTCTTTCAGTATTTGTTTGATGCATGGATTGACATTGTTTAGCAAAATCAGAATTCTCGACTTTTGTTACAGAAGAGAATACTAGTTAGTGCCATTGTGTACTAGAATTTATCAGACGAGTTGAAGGAAGGTTTACACGGCGAGGCTTGCCATAATAATATCAGCGAAGATAAATGCTGCATCATGCTTGACATAGGTGTACACATTTTGTAAGTTGAAAATGGTAGCCATCCTTGTGTTTAGTCTTTTGCTTTGGTGAAAAAGAATTTAAGTTTGAACAAAACCTTCTGTGTTCTACTTGAGTATGTAATATGACCTCCTTCAGTAGTTGTTTGATGCATGGATAGACATTGTTTAGCAAAATCAGAATTCTCGACTTTTGTTACAGAAGAGAATACTATGTTAGTGCCATTGTGTACTTGAATTTATCCGACGAGTTGAAGGAAGGTTTACATGGCGAGGCTTGCCATAATAATATCAGCGAAGATAAATGCTACATCATGCTTAACGTAGGTGTACACATTTTGTAAGATGAAAATGGTAGCCATCTTTGTTTTTGGTCTTTTGCTTTGGTGGAACTAGAATTTAAATTTGAACAAAACCTTCTGTGTTCTACTTGAGTGTGTCATATTTGAAATGCTGAATAAATTTTAATCGAGGCATATATCGATATTTTGTCTCGTTACTCTGGTTTTGCATGGAATGTTGTAGGACTATTTCGCGTGGCGTAACCGGGAAAGATCACAACTATTTTCTTTTATATTATTACGCAAAGTTAGATTCAATTAATTTAAACCGGTTTTGTTGTTGTTTTTAACAATTCAACGCTAATATTTTGATTGTCTCACGGAAGATTTTTTTTAAACATCGTAGGATAAATAGAATATCGTGTAAGTGTCATGGAAAGTATATATGCCGCCAATTATGACTCAATCCCATTGAAGGAAATGATGTGGACAAAACAACAGAACACAAAGCCGGATCGGTCGGGGCCCGGACTAACAACGACCACGCACTCCACTGCCAGTCTCCAGGTTGTTCGACAAGTTATCTGCTGGAGATATTCCATCGATCAAGTTGGCGACAAATGGAACAACCATAGGAACATATAACGTAAAAACACACAACGAGTGCGGCAAGGTCCACGAACTGACGCACGAGCTGAAGCGCTACCTCTGGGACATCGTCGGACTAGACGACATCAGGTGGCTAGGCTCCGGTGAAACAACAACAGACGAAGGGCACACAATGTGGTTCATTAGGGCGGATTCTATACATCGCCATGGGGTTGCTTACATCGTTAGTACCTCAGTTTCCAGCAGGTTCATTTCAATCCTTATCTCAGCGAGACCCCACAACATCACCATCATCCAGGTCTTCGCACCAACATCAGACTACGAAGACGAGGAGAGTGAATAGTTCTATGGAATATTATAGCGTACCATAGTCAATATCCCGAATAAAGACACCCTTATTGTACAAGGCGACTGAAACGCTAAGGTTGGACCAGACGCCTTCCAAGACTGGTCAGGGACAGCAGGTAAATTTGGCATAGGAGAGACCAACGACAGATGGTTAAGACGTCTTGAGTTCGGGTGACTCCTTCAGGGTGACCTCTTTGCAAGACAGTGCTCCAGTGCACGTTAGAGTGAGATCGCCGTCGAGGCCGTCAGCAGAAAAGCTGGATGGATTACGTGAAAGAGTGGACATCCCTCCCTATGGATGAGTTACTCTCAGCAGCCCAAAACAGATCTGACTAGCGGAGGATCTCTGTGTCGTCGTCTCTCATTTCCCCCAAAACGGCCAGACCGGTCAAGGGAATGATGCTGATAATGACGATATGCTATAAGTGAATGCGTAACCTGGAGGCAGGGTTATGCTGTATTTCCACGTCACCGCTTACAAGTAACAACCGCTCTTTATTTCAATGCATATACGGATCGACATGTTTATGCTGCGACAGGCAACGCATTAAGCATGACGCTTTTATGTCACAGGAATGCGTCTCTTAAGCCACTCGTGCATTTATAGTACGAATTAATTTGTATTTTCATACCTGTGCAATTTTGACACATCGAATGTGAAAGTTGTAAGCGTTAACTGCTATTTACAGTAACATGCAACAAACGACCTTTGTCCCTTTGATTACATGTATATCGTTGAATTGAACGAAGAATTACATCGCTGCAAATAGATGCATTGTTAAACCTTCTATTTGTTTTTAAATAATAGTAACAACCTACTCTACATTTTTGTCTTAGCAAACACGTTTAAGGTTCCGATCGGTCAATAGAAACGCACTTAAGCATTATGAAAATAGTACGTCACTTTATACGTAAGTTACATTCTGTGCGTTATGGTACGAATTGTACCAGAAACGGTTCCCTGCAAAGTAGCAAAATTACTGACTTTATTTTAAGACTTAACTAGTTGCATATTGGCAACACATTGAGGCAATTGTAACGAATGCTTGCAACTATTTAACAAGCAGCACCATGAACATTTTTAGGTTCGACATACAAGTGTGACTTTGACCTGTGATTCAGTGGATCCGTACTTGTGCGTAAGAGGCCTACTCTTCATGGTGAACATTTGTTGAAAGTTTTATAAAGTTAAATTAAAAATGATGAAGTGACTGCCCGGACAAGCTGCATTATGCCAAAATTTAAAGTATACCTTCTAAATGCAGACAAACGCATGCACGCATTAAAGACCGCACGCGAATACACTTGACCATTGTGATATCTATATCGATTTTTCCGCAAGCGAACTCGACAAAAACATAACAAAAAACTGTTAGATTTTTTTCAAGCTGCGACATATACAACAAGCACAATACATCTGCCACAAACTCTCGCCACAATATATTATAAGCTTTTATTATCAGTGGTTATACATACGTACCAACCGTTCAACCACAGTCAAAATAGCATACACACGTATTGTTATTCCACATAAAGAGATGCTATTATATGACATTTATATTGGTGCGCACATCGTGAATGCCATAAGTATTGGTCAAATAACATGATTAAAAGTACACAAATCATGGTATACTTTATGTTCGTTGTAGATATGTATAGTATATAAATACACTATAAATATCAAGTGTTTAATTGCAAATATCCATACTAAGTACCACACAATGCACATCAAACATTCTCAACAATGTCAATATAATTATTAACTTTAAAGACCCAGACTAAAATACTTCATTAAGCAAGAACTCAAGATCAACACATAAGATCTACGTATTCTAAGCGTAAACAAAGTTTTGGTTCCGACGACGTTTACCGCTATGATCACTACCGCTGAAATCTTATCTGCACAAAATTGAAGCTTTCGAGAGATTCAAAGTCAACAGACTAAATGTCATATCCAGCATTATTGGGCTGCTCAATAGATGCTTCCTACAAAATTAGCCCCTGATTTCTATCCTCTTCTGAACTCCATCCACACAGTGCTTGGAAGAACGCGGGTATAGTTACCTGTGACAACAGATGTTCTATTAAATATATGTATCTTTATTATATAATTCCCCAATTATATTACATTCCACTAGAATTCATCTAAAACCTTTTGTAATTAAAACATCTTGCAGGTTGATTTGTAAAAAACAATATACTTCTCATAGTATATATACACAATAAGTATAGTTGAACCTTGGAAATATGATTTGTATTTATCAATGAGACAGAAGTGTCACATTAAGAATTATACTTACTTGTGTCATTGAAGCATAACACCCCGGCACGCTCGGTATATAAATCACAGCCGGTGGTCACATTCCACTTGTTGTAGGGGCAATCCAGCAGCGAGGCCTCATTACCATGACAACGCACATTATCCATCAGAATCACGTTTGAACTGTTCTTCGGAGGTCTGTATGCGTATCCACCTGTGGTTTAACAATATTGTGATTTCATAAAATTTATTTCATCACACTTTACTTTTTAATGATACTTTTAAATATATTCTATACAAAGAACATGTATTTTCAATGATAAAACAGTGTAAATACAATTATCACTTCAGAAATATTAAACAAAATGTATAACTGATCTCTAGTTTGTTTACTGTATGACTCTGCTTGGCTGACAATACTTGTTGAAATAGCAAGTATCATTTAGCTTTTAGGTAAACAAACAAAGCAAAGCAATAGAAAACGGGATTTTGAATAGATTTTATAAATCTTCTATATTTTTATTGCTGATTGTTTTATCTAAAAAAAGAGAACTTTCTGCATTTTGCCAAAGGCCAATGACATATATAGAACATCTAAGTGGACAATATAGTTTTACCTTAAATAGTGAGCATGACATCTTACAGAAAAACATGAGTTACAAATATGCTGCACTACGTTGCACCCGCGTCATGTAAAAATGGGTCTTATGTCATTTGCGAACAGCAAAGCTCCAGACAAGCCCGTGAAAGAGTGCAGTATGGTCAGGAGCTACTCTTTCAGCAAATTAGACCACGAAACATTTCGAGACTTTATAGCGGACATGATAGCTCCTGACCATACTGCGCCAATATCCATTTTCACTTGACGCGGCTCATTGGTGCATGTGAGCATGACAATTTCTACAAAGGAATATCGACACTTTGCTTAAGATAAATCACATATCCCTCTGTCTTAATTTCTGTATCACTGTAATACCTGTATAGCCCATCTGCTTGCAGGCAACAAAGGCGTCTTTGTTGGTCCAGCCTCGTTTGCACACGGAGCCCCACACTCCGCCTACGTGCACCTCCACATAACCGTGGAAACTGTGCATGGACTTCTCGTAGTCCGGGTTGATACGCACGTGAAAGTCTGCAGCTGGGAAAAGAAAACAGTAAAAATAATGATTACCATGCGCACTTATTTCGCTACCTAAATTTATGAATTTTAATACACTTGTTGTTTTTTTTACAATAACTTAACAACGTACAGACATTTTCCAAAGACATATATTTTCACAAAAAAAATCCACCCAATACATTAATACACAGCGACTTTTGGTACAGGTTCACAAACATTCCTTATTTTTCTCTGTTTTTGTTCCGAAAATTATGGTAAAATAATCTAACGATGACAAAAACAGACTGACACTGAAGAGAACAAACCTAATTCGAACATAATATATTAAAAAGTGCTCCCACACATGGGTAAGAAAATAATAAGACTTATGCTTAGAAACAAAACATTTCATTGGAAATCATGTTGTTCAAATTTATCTCGATGCACGCATTTGATTCACATTATATAGACTGGTATTGGCACCGTTTTTTTGTGTTTAATGCACATTTAATACATATGAAAATTGATACAAAATAAATTACAGAAAAAAAGTATATTTTCTCCATTTTTCCAGCAACAATTCACAATATCGCTGCCTTTAGAGGATCATAAATGTGCATCAAACACTCTTTTTGAAAGCTGCACTATCTATTATGAGAACTATTAAATAGCTTTTTGCTAACAATAATTAAATGTGTGTCATGTAAAGTATATATGTATATAAATTGGTACAACTCTGTAGCACCAAAACCTTATGATAATTGCAAAATAATTCGCAGTGCAGACTACTGCGTTCAAAAGTAAAATCATGCAGGCAGGAAATGACAGTTACTTTGGGAGAAAACATCTTCAAGTGTCGACAATTAAAAGCTTGATATATGATCTTTGCAAAAAGTTGTACAGTACATTTAAAAAAGATGCAGTATATACAACCGGGATTTTGTTAATAAACTGTGTATATGAATGTGTTTATGGCAACTATTAGCAAAGCCTATTGAGACATATACAAATATTATCCACGTATCCCCCGAAAAGATTTAGTATATACAACCGGGTTATTGTTAATAAATTGTGCATATGAATGTGTTAATGGCAANCGTGCATTCTTCATGAAGATATTACTTTACATTTCCTCATTCAAAGATATTCCTGCATTCTTCATGAAGATATTCCTTACTTTTCCTTATACCAATATATTCCTGCATTCTTCATGAATATATAACTTTACATTTCTTTATTCACAGAATTTCCTGCATTCTTCATGAAGATATTATCGGTACTTTACATTTCCTCATTCAAAGATATTCCTGTATTGTTCATGAATATATTACTTTACATTTCCTTAATCAAAGATATTCCTTCATTCGCTTTTAAAATATTCCTTTTCATTCTCTCATTCAAAGATAGATGATGATCCTATTTGAATTTACTCATTCAAAGTCTCCAATCAAAGAAATACTACTTTTCCACATGGTCTTGTGTATGACTTGACATATGTTAAATAAAAACTAAAACTCACATAAAACTGCCATTGCCAATTTAAATCGATTGCAATATTACTAGAATTCATCAAAAACCTTTTGTAATTTAAACATCTTGCAGGTTTATATGTAAAGACAATATACTACCCATAGTATATGTACATTTGTATACACAATAAGTATATTTGAACCTTGGAAATATGATTTGTATTTATCAATCAGACAGAAGTGTCACATTAAGAATTAAACTAACTTGTGTCATTGTAGCATAACACCCCGGCACGCTCGGTATAGAAATCACAGCCGGTGGTCACCTCCCACTTATCGTAGGGGCAATTCAGCAGCGAGGCCTCATCACCATGGCAACGCACATTATCCATCAGAATCACGTTTGAACTGTTCTTCGGAGGTTTGTATGCGTATCCACCTGTAGGTTTAACAATATAATTGTGAGTTCATAACGCTTTTTTTCATCCCACTTAATTTGTTTAATGATACTTTTTAAAATATATTCTTTACAATGGACTTGTATTTCCAATGATAAAACAGTGTAAATGCAATTAACCCTTCAGAAATATTAATCAAAATGTAAACAAACAAAGTAAAGCAATAGAAAACAGGATTTTGAATGGATGTTATAAATCTTCTTTATTTTTGATTGTTGATTGTTTTATCTAAAAAAGAGAACTTTCTGCATTTTCAAATGCCAATAACATAATTATATAGAACATCTTAGTGGAAAATAGAGTTTTACCTTAAATAGTGAGTATAACATCTGACAGAAAAACATGAGTTACAAATATGCTGAACTTCGTTGGACCCGCGTCATGCAAAAATGGGTCTTATGTCATTTGCGGCCAGCGAAACTCCAAACAAGCTTTCGAAGTTGTGAAGTATAGTCAGGAGCTACCCTTTCAGCTTATTAGCACACGCAAATTTGCGAGACTTTATAGCGGACATGGTAGCTCCTGACCAGACTTCGCCAAGATCCATGTTCGCATGACGCGGCTCATTGGTGTATGTGAACATGTCAATTTCCACAAACGAATATCGAACATTTGCTTAAGATAAATCACATATTCATCTGTCCTAATGTATGTATCACTTTAATACCTGCATAGCCTATCTGCTTGCAGGCCACAACGGCGTCCTTGTCGGTCCAGCCTCGGTTGCACACGGCGCCCCACACTCCGTCTACAAGCACCTCCACGTAACCGTGGAAACTGTGCATGGACTTCTCATAGTTCGGGCTGATACGCACGCGGAAGCCTGCAGCGGGTCAAATAAAACAGTAAAAATAATGATTACAATGCGCACTTATTTCGCTACCTAAATTTATGAATTGTAATACACTTGTTGATGTTGTTTTTACAATACCTTAACAACGTTCAGACATTTTCCAAAGACATATATTTAAAAAACAACTTTTCCACCCAATATATTAATACACAACGACTTTTGGTACAGGTACACAAACATTCCTTATTTGTCTCTGTTTTTGTTCCGCAAACTATGGTGAAACAATCTAACAATGAAAAAATCAGACTGCCACTGAAGAGGACAAACCTAATTATAACATAATACACATGTATATTAAAAGGTGCTCCAACACATGGGTAAGAAAGTAATAAGACTTATGCTTAGAAACAAAACATTTGAATTGGAAGCCATGTTGTTCAAATTTATCTCGTTGCACGCATTAAAATCACATTAAATAGACTGGAATTGGCGCCGTTTTTTCTGTGTTTAATGCACATTTAATACATATGACAATTCATACAAAATAAATAACATTAAAAAGGATATTTGCTCCATTTTTTTTTCAGCAACAATTGACAATATCGCTGCCTTTAGAGTACCATAATTGTGCATTAAACACTCTTTTTGAACGCTGCACAATCTATTATAAGAACCATTAAATAGCTTTTTTGTTAACGATAATTAAATGTGTGTCATGTATGTTATATATGTATATAAAGTGGTACAACTCTTTAGCACCAAAACATTATGATAATTGCAAAATTATTCGCAGTGCAGACTACTGCGTAGAAAGGTGAAATCATGCAGGCAGATAATGACAGTTACTTTGGGGAAAAACATCAAGAATCGACAATTAAAAGCTTGATATATGACCTTTGCAAAAAGCTGTACTATACATTTAACAAAGATGCAGTATATACGATCGGGGTGTTGTTAATACATTGTGTATATGAATGTGTTTATGGCAACTACTAGCAAAACCTATGGAGACATAAACGAATATCATGAGTCTCTCCACGTATTCCCGAAAAGATGCAGTAGATTCAACCGAGGTATTGTTAATAAATTGTGTATATGAATGTGTTAATGGCAACTACTAGAAAGGGCTATGGAGAAATATTCAAATATCACAGAGTCTCTCAACGTATTGCCCAAAAGATAACGTGTACACAAGCTATTGCAGGCTAGACGGCAAGCCACTCTATGTCTGATTGATGTTAAGGTTCATCAGAAACTACTCTTGCTCTTTGTCAAAACTGAATTGCATCTGTATGCGCTTATGGCAAATGTTTGTTCATCTGCAGCTTTACAAGTTGATTGATAATAGTAATTGCATTTGTTTATTAAGCAAGCACACGTATTTTAGAATGAAACACATACCTTCAAACAATTTTAGAAAGGGAAACATACCTTCCATCAATTTCAGAATGACACATATACCTTCCATCATGATCAACATCAACAGAGCAATTACTGGTTCATTTTAAAATAATTCTTAACTATAACTGGTTTATCAAGCATCAAAAGCATGCACAAAACATGACTAGAAATTATATATCTCCAGCAAAACCTCATCATCTACGATCAATGTAGAGAGCAATCAAGACAACTAATGTCAACTGAATGTTGTGCCTAAATTGTGGATATAATGTATACCCTCATCACAGTATAGTAAGATCAGTTATCCACTTAATAATTCATAGAATCATTAATAGACTTAAACAAGAAAATGTGTTGATATGCACACATAACATTGATAAGTCTCAATAAACCTTTGATTATACTGAACCCTCAAATCTAAGACTTGGTTGGTAACTAAGGACCCTAATGACAACCTATACAACACTCTCTCCTAGAAACTGGCAAACACACAAGGCAGCAGAGCAATTATGCCTTAACTATAAAACTACAATACTAAGTTGTCTCATTTCCATGACCCAACTATATACTTTGTATTCAAGCCCATTCTAATGAATTGTTCCTACTTTTTTATTAATACTCCTTCTGTTTCATATTTTCCTTGTTTGGTTGTCCAATGATTGTATATGCTTAGCGCATACTCAAAAGAAGCTCATTGTAATTGAGTAGCTAGCACCTATCATTAAGCACTAAACTGTGTCGTGGTGTCTTTCATTAAAGAATGAATTATCCTAGGCATGCTCCTTGCCCAGCAGAGCTCATTGACAATTGGAACCACACGCTTTATCTTTTTCCGGAAATTCAAACTCTCTAGTGTATTTGTAACAATTTCAAAAGCGCACTCCTACCACTCAGCTAATTGCTTAACGTGGTATGGTGGTTTGAGTGACTAACCGGGAGAGCTATTCCAGGGGAAGTGTAAACTCGTGACAGGGCTTCTCAATCAGGACAGGTTGAAGGGTAGATGACAGACGTACATCAGACAACACTCCTTGAGGTTAAGAGGTATGAGAAGGACCACTCAGACAGAAAAAAACAAGGGCTAGAGACGTCCAAAAGCTTTGTTGGGCAAGTCTCTTACCACAAGGGAGTCGGAAAATAAATCACTGCTGAAGACGGATGCACTGGGCCAAAGTGCGAATAACGTCGGTACAACGCTTTTCATTCACATGATGGACAGCAATTGAGTTTTGCGTGATGGTGTTCTACCCGTGGAGTCCACCCAGGCTGGTAGAGTGCCAGACCCTATGCGTCAAAGGGGTCCAACCAAAAATACCGGAGGTAAACCCGTCCCACCGCGAGGTGCAAGGCTACGGAGGCGTTAGGTGAATGCAACTGGTCAAGAAAGAACATCAACCACTCAAGAGCCATTTGACCGTTGACCATTCTTTAATGAAATGCGGATGGAATATTCAACAAAAAGCTTCCTTTTCGCTGAACGACTGTATGCTGACAACATTTATGTAGTCTGCATCCAAGACACGAATCTGAGTTAAAACCATCGGTTGATTATCATAGGCCATTCTGAAAGCAGCTTCAGAAACAATCCGACAGGGCGCAGCAAGAACTTCAGACCATATTGGACGGAAGAGCTTCAGTAGCTTGCGGATGAGGTCAGCAGCAGCACACATAAAGTCGAGGAGACCCCTATTTTTGACAACAACATTGACCTGTAAGCAACCACTTCGAAATACAGAAGAGCCTACTTTCAAGCATCAAGATCGAGGGAATAAACAAAGAAGTTGATCTTGAGAAGGGACTGAAACCAGCTGTGGAAACCAACCAAAACAATGAATGGTGAAAACACAAGGGCAGTGCAATTACCATCTCACCAGGCCAAAATTTGCTGACTTGAAGCAAAACCTGTTTATGGATAGTTATTAGGAAGGCAGCAACATCACTGTACCCGGAGAAAGAAAAGCCCAGCTACAAGAGGAAAGGAGAATCTCTAAGGAGGATCAGCCAGAACAACACATCATCAAGCCGTTCAACCACCACGAGCTAGCAGATTCCATGAAAACCCTGTATGAAAGAAAATCCTGAGGGCCAGACAAAATCACCAACGAGATGCTTCTAGATCTATGCATAAGGACAAAAACACAGCTACTGAAAATCTTCAACAACAGCTGTGCCACACGTCTGGCGATACGCTGATGTGGTCCCGATGCACAAGAAGGGCAAAAACAATGGTGGACATCTACAGACCCATCAGTCTCACAAGCAGTGTGGTCAAACTCATGGAATGGATTATCAACACCAGACTCACCTTGCATCTTGAGAAGAATGTTATTATTTCTCCAGAGCATGCAGGTTTCAGGCAATATCGTTCGACTGAGATTCATGTGACATATATCGCCCAGAAGATTGAAGCTGACTTCCAAGGCATCCTGAGGATATGCATTGACATGGCGAAGGCCCTTGATATGGTCAGGAAGGAAGGGCTAAAGTTGAAGCTCCAAACAGCTGGTGTGATCAGTTGTTAAAATGAATCGGCCAGTACTTGAACAGCAGAAAAAAGTAAGTGGACAGTATAGCCGGAAGAATACACTGGACGACGGGGTCCCGCATGGTGCAGTCCGCAGCCCCACCTTGTTCCTAGTTTTCAGCAACGACATCGTCAAGGACCTACCTCAAAATGTCCATGGGCCATCTAGGCGGACTTGTGCTCAGAAAAACACATCACAACTGCAAACTATCGGTTGCAAGAGGTGCTGAATGTCTTGAAGAATTATGAAAGAAGTGGCTCATCACCATAATCTCCAGGAATACTACATACACAATATTTAGTCTGTCCTCAAAAAAAATGCTAGCCATCATCAAGCTCTGCGGACAGGCACTGCAAGCCAACAAATCCCCCCCATACTTTTGCGTGACCTTCGAGAGGCAACTCACCTGGAAACCGCATACTGAGAAACTCAACACAAGAGCAAAACTTCGGTAAGCACACATGAACAAGCTAACCAGCAAAACATTGGGGGTAGATGCAGCAATCATCACGAAGATGTATCTGGGCAGTGTCGGACCAATCCTTGAGTATGGAGTGACGGCTCTGGGCTCAGAAATCAATTCAAACTTTGACATGGTCAACAAGGTGCATACCAAGGCGCTCAGAATCATGACTGGCGCCATGCGATCAGCCCCCATTCAATTGCTGGAAACCATCACGAGCTTTGAGTCCTCACACAGGCAGCAAAGTCCAAACGACTGTTAAATCATCCCATGAAAGACAGATTGAGGCCACCAACAAACCTTCAAACACCAGACGAGATTTTGGGAACTGAAATGCCAATATATCCTGGATTATGCCCCCAATGATATCCCCAGTACCTTAAAACCATTGCGGCTAGAGGGATGCTGAACGAATCCATATAAACTGCAGTATCTCTGGCATTGGCAAAAAGACTCTCCGTTGCTGAAAAGAAGTTTTTTCTCCATGGAACACATTCACAGCTGCTACCCAAAACACAACTGGACGAAGGTCTTCACTGACGGGTCTCAGTGATGGAACCGGAATCTACATCAGGTACATGTGGAGACGAACACATCTCCATATCTACCGGCCTCTACTCGACCAACTTCAAGGCTTTAGCAGTAGCGCTCAAAATAGTTGCAGTCTGTTGTGTTTTTCAGCAACGCAAAGGAAGTCGTGCAGGCTCTCGACACTGCCAACGACAAAAAATCAACAGCCTGTGAACTGTCTTGTCCTCCATATGCAGAGCGCACACGGTCATGCTGCAATAGGTCACAGCAACGTACTTGGCAATGAAGCCGCATACACTTTGGTAAATGAGGTCACTGCAAAAGAGAAGTATGAAAGGTCAACCAACTTCAACAAAACCAATACCAATATCATCACCAAAGCAACACGCCAAGTAGTGGCAGCAGCATCAATGATACAACAAAACCGACCCTTACCACCTGCTTTCAAGATCCGAGCAGGTCCTCATAGTGAGGCTGCGTACAGGTTACACACGCATGAACTACCACCTGTTCCCAACGTACAGGATTGGCCAGTCAGACCAGTGCCCTAGTCAGACTGGCAGCATTACAACAAAACACTTGCTGCAATCTTGCACCTTACACGACGTCTTCATACACAGGGCGGAGGAAATGATGCAAGGTAAGCTCTACGACAGCTTGCAGCGCACTGCCACTTTTGCGCAGAGAGCTGGTGTGTCCATCTAAGTGATCGACAAGAAGAAAGAAGAAGAAATGCAGACTCGGTAATTTGCAATCATTTCCAGAGCATACAACTTTTGGCACTCAACCTCCTCTGTAGACAGTTTAAACGGTAGATGATCAAGAGGCAAACTGCATCTCCCTGCAATTTACCATAACTAAATTATCACTTAATGAATATCCGCATTAAACTGTTGCCGTAAGCCAGATACAATCTCAGACCTAAGCGACATAATAAGACTACATAAATTGAAAGCACATTGAATTGAGATACTCTGTTACTTATGGTAGTTGGCCTTAGTTTTATAGTTGAGTAGCTAGACTGAGAATACAAACTTCAGAAAAAAGTCAGATTATTTTGCCATCAAACTAGATCTGATCATGTCATGCAGACATTCAGAATGCTCAACATTTCCTGTTCGACTGTGAACGATGTTGGAAAAGGTTCGACGAGAGTAGGTTTTATTATAAATCCCATGGGATTTAGGAAGTTACATAAATTATTTGAGAAACATTATATGCTTCTTCTAGTTCTTTGTTCCATTGTTTTGTAAGATTCCAGTCAATAAACCTTTTAAGACTTTTCCTCTTCAACATCGTAAACACCTCTCTTGATGATTTTGTTGATTGGATTGATAACCAGTAATAAACTTTGTTTCACCAAAACTTCACACACTGTTTCACATGACATAATAATTGTAAGAAGTATATCAGTGATATTGGTGATCATTAATGTGTGTGATTAAGCAGTTACCAGGGTAAGATTCCATGTTAGAATTTCCATGGCTGCAAAGTTGCCATGTACAAGTGTTCATGACTCTTCCATATAATGTGTTGAAGAGTTCATCGGGGTAACAGTCAAAATGGAAAACATTTAGTCGCATGCAATTAACAATCATTTGGAACCATAAGCCTGTTAAACGTTGGAAGCGTGTTAAACTCTGTTGCAGGAATAACATTTACATTCGCCCTGCTTTGTAAATACCAAAACATACATAATTGCAAGAACAAATTACTACTAAGCTCATAATGTTGGCGCTGTTGCCAATACTAAAAAAAAACAATAACAGTGCAACATATGTGATAATAAAGATAATACTAGCAGTACCTGTGGAGGAGTTACACTGGACAATTAGGGATTTTCTTCTATTAAAGCATTCACTATTGAGTCCTGATCGAATGTGACTAGGTTCGTATTGGCAAGCCCGACCTTGACAGTTTGTTGAAAGATTTAAGTGTGTGTCCCTCATTTGTACTGTACAGTCAGTTAATTTTCTTTCATTTCCTGTGCAATTAACTTCATAAAACCCAAAGTCCAAACTCCCCAAAGAAGCTTCTTTCGACAAAAGAGATTCTCCTGACACGAAACCCATTTGTCTACAAACTACAGTTGCTACGCTATCGTTAAAGCTTCCACAGAAAGATCCTGTTTGGTGGTTGTCGATTGTAAACATCACTTGTCCATGCATTGGGTTGTTGCCATGAGCCAGATAAAAAGTTAAACCTGGAGAACAGAATATATTGGAGTCAATTAACATGCAAATTAAACCTAAAAGTATAAGCTTTTGCAAATCTGAATATACGTCTGCCATGCTTCAAGATTTCTGAAAAATATACATTAATACATTTAGTCTGGTTCATTACACACACTGAAGTTGGTAATGTCTTCCTCGTGTTGCTTTTCTCATTTCTATATTAATTCGTCATCCATTTTAATCAATGAAAACATCTAACACTTCTAATCAGCAATGGCATACATATGTACCATGCATATTTTGTCTAACAAAGAAAGCTCACACATGAGCCCTGTTTGGTTGACGATTTTAAACATCACTTGTCAATTTAAGAATGCACCATAATTCACATTTCTCTTATTATAGCGAGTTGAGTATGAAACATAGTATGAAAATGGTAAAAAGCGCCAATGGCAGTAGGGGTTCAAAGGGGGAATGTAAGTATATTTGAACTTAAACTTGAACAAGTAGCAAGGGGAGTGTTGTTCAATATTTTAGACATTAGCGCGTTGATTTAACCACATCCCAGGTCTAAATGAAACCCCGGAATAATGGATCTGTGACCTAATACGAGTTGTACAGCTCGTACCCACCTGAGTTCTGGTAGCAGAACACTGCGGTCTGCTTCCCATAGTTCTGCCCAACGTTGCACTGATATACGGAGCCCCATCTGATATTTCCACATTGACCCAGATACCCCTCCTGGCCCGTGCAATTCACTTTGGTCAGCCAGGCTTTGCCTATAAGGAAGAAAAAGCACATCCTGTATTATCATTATTAGTATAATCGTAAGATATACCATAAATAAGGTAAGTTTCAAAATATTATAAAAAGAATAATCCACAAAAACTTTCATAGATAGTATATTTGATTGAATTGTTCCTCTATCCTCATTGAGAAAGTTTTAATTTTTACGTCATGTTAATTACAGCATGTTCAAGTTCGATATGTGGTAATATGTTGTTATTCGCACTAATATTAGACTAACATGGTAACACATTTAAATTTTACCGCAGTTCTAAATGTTAAAATCCACAATAATCTGCATATCCTGAGAGACAAGAAGTCCTCACCATTTTCAAGATCATATGAACCGCGCTCTGAGAAAACAGGCTTAATACATTTGCGTAAAGTGTCGTAGAAGATAAGCCTTAGAAGATAAGTACGCACTGGCTAATACGGGATGAAACTTTCTTCTTGCATGGATTTTTTCGTTTATAGGAAGTCTCTTCTAAACAAAAATCGTGCCTATGCGGAAAATATCGTCCCAGATTAGCCAGTGTAAACTGCAGAGGCTATGCTGGAACGACACTTTACACACAAGCCCGGTTTTCCCAGAGTGCGGCTCATATCAAGATTTCAAGACTAAGCTGACCTTTATATTTGGCTACAATGTTCAATACACGTAAAATGGCTCACTTAAAGTATTAAGAGTTCCATAGCTTATAAGGGATTTTCAGGCTTCCACATTTCATCTCAAGTAAATATAAAAGTTCCGTTACTCACCGAATTACGGAATCAGAATAGTATATAAATATTACATAGTTAATTTGTCAACTTGAGGAAATACTGTCAACCGAGTCCGAAAAAACTGTTCAAACATGAACAATTTATAAGAACCATGAACAAGTTTAATATTCAATAATTGTATTTAATTTCAGCAATGAACAGCCATTAATGTTTTGATAACAATAATAAAAGTACACTGGTTAACACAGACAATTTCTTATTACAGAATATATTGTTTCTGTGATCACGAGTGAATTAAAATCGATCTTCCACCGAATCCAACACATTATCTTTTTATTTAATGCTTTTTTTTCACCGTTTATTTTGCATTGTTAAGAGTTAAACTGGAGAATTTCGCTGGAATAATGACCTCATTTTTGTCAAAAAATGACGTCATTTCAAAGTAAAACATGCGCGAATGGGACAGTATATTTTTTTACCATTCCGCACGTGATTGCTAAGGTAGCGGGCTACAGTATTTTTTGGACAGTGATTTTTTTCCCGCTGGGTCTGACAGTATTTCTAAGTCACGATGGCCTATGGTAGTTTAGCATTGTGAATAAAAGTGAGGTATAATAATGCCATCTATAATCTCGCCCTTCTTTCATCAAGGGCGACACAAGACATACGAAGCGATACACGATATTTTGCGCGACAGTCGCGGCGACGCACGATATTTTGCGCGACAGTCGCGGCGACGCACGATATTTTGCGCGATACACGAAGCGACGCGTGAGAATGTACCACTAAATATCGTCCTTGTGTAGGTATATCGTGTTAAAATATTGTGCGTCGCCGCGACTGTCGCGCAAAATTTCGTGCGTCGCCGCGACTGTCGCGCAAAATATCGTGCGTCGCCGCGAGTTTCGCGCAAAATATCGTGTATCGCTTCGTGTGTCATGTATCGAGTTCAAAGGGCGACGCATGAAACACGAAGCGACGCACGATATATTGCGCGACAGTCGCGGCGACGCACGATATTTTATTATCCAAATATCGCCAATATTATCCGAATCTCGTGTATCGCGGTCTACTTTCAGACAGCTACACACGACACACGAAGCGATACTCGATATTTTGCGCGACAGTCGCGGCGACACGCGATATTTGTACTGTACTTCAGCAGCAACAACAGCAGTAGCAGCAGCAGCAACAGCAGCAGCAAAAGTATCATCATCAGCTTATAATTATAAAAATAATAATAATAATCATAATACGTATGCTGTTGCTGCTGCTACTGCTGTTGTTGCTGCTGCTGCTGCTGTTGCTGTTGCTGCTGCTGCTGCTGATGATGATGATGATGATGATGATGCTGCTGCGGCTGCTGCTGCTGCTGCTGCTGCTGATGATGATGATGATGATGATGATGATGTTGATGATGATGATGATGATGATGATGATGATGATGATGATGATGATGATGATGATGATGATGATGAGGATACGCTGAGAGTCTGCGTCCATCTTTGATGCACATGCTTGATGACGTAAAAATATACCCTTTTTTGTCTCCCCTGATTTTTTGAAAACGCGACATTCGACAGGCGATATTATTACAGCGATATTTGAACAGTACAAATATCGCGTGTCGCCGCGACTGTCGCGCAAAATATCGAGTATCGCTTCGTGTATCGGGTGTCGCGGTCTGAAATTAGACCGCGATACGCGAGATTCGGACAATATGGGCGATATTTGAATAATAAAATATCGTGCGTCCTCGCGACTGTCGCGCAAAATAACTTGCGTCGGTTCTTTCTTTCATTTAGGGCGAAACACGACATACGAAGCGATACCCGATATTATGCGAGATCGCCGCGACGCACGATATTTTGCGCGACAGTCGCGGCGACGAACGATATTTTAACACGACATATCGCCTTTTGGGCTACCTTCACAAGGGCGATATTTCGAGGTACAATCTCGCGCGTCGCTTCGTGTATCGCGCAAAATATCGTACGTCACCGCGACTGTCGCGCAAAATATCGTGCGTCGCCGCGACTGTCGCGCAAAATATCGTGTATCGCTTCGTGTGTCGTGTGTCGCCCTTGATGATAGAAAGACGAGATTATAGATTGCACTATCCGGATTCCGTACCGAATTGTTTTGGGGCTACCATATTTAATATGGAACTAAGAATAAATGCCCCAATGCTCAACACGTGTTTTGGGGCTATTTAATTTTAAAGTAGGAATACAAGATAAAATGCACGACATCTGTTGTTTAGTAACCATACGTTACCTTGAAGTAAGAATCAAATTTATATTGCTTTCAGGCTACCATATTTAATCAAGAAGTAAAGACTGAAGCTCCCATACTTACCAAGCATTGTTGGACTACCTCAGAGATGAACAAACATTTCATTGCTGACCAGGCCTTTTTAAGATAGCATATTTAATCATAAAGAAGAATAAAAAACCATTGCAAAGCCAGCGCTTTTAGGCAACCATATTTCATCTTAAAGTAAAGATGGAAAATCCAATGCACACCCTGTTTTAAGGCTAACATGTTTAATAGCAAAGTAAGAATAAAATGTGTTGCGAACGGGTAGTTTTAGGCTACCGTATTTAAAATCAAAGAAGGTATAAAAGTTTCATTGCTTATTAGGTGTTTTTATGCTATAATTTTACCTTGCAAGGTAAGAATACAAGTTCCACTGACTGAATTTACTTACATATGTTATCTTGAATTTAAAGTACAATTGGATTGGTAACATTTTGGTAACCTTCATAGTATTCATGACCATACAAAGTCTCGAGGTAGGCAAATCCTCCTTTGAATCCCATCTCTTTGCAAATGACTGTGGCATCTGCATCATCAAAACCTTCAGCGCAGATGTAGCCCCAGATGTCGAGATGGCGGATGGAAATCATCCCGCGGTTGTAACTCTTCAGTTTCAGTGAATATCCTTCAACAAAACGAGGTTATAATTTTAGTCCATGCTAATTTATATCAAGCTCTAAGTCTACGTTGTCACATATGAGTTGCATCTGCCCAAAACATGTTGATATTGTTTTGCAACATCATTTGAGGTGTACCAAACATTGAAATACAGTTCATATGTGAGTATTGCATTTAAATAATGTTCCGTTTCTATTTTTCTGATAAAGAAAAACTGTATTAAAGGAAAATATGCTTATCATGAATGAATACTGATCAATCTAGAACTGTAACGGAAGTGCCCAAAATACCCCCACCCCCACCCCACCCTCCGCATTCAGCTTTGTCAGAGGGCATAGGTAGTTCAGTTTAAATAACTGGTTTCCCAACAAGTCAAACGACCCACATATCAACACTGCTCCATATCTTGAGTTCCTTATTCCCACTAGGAACACTTGCAAATAAACAACCGTTTAAGAATTAAACGCGCAAATACTGCTATCTAATAGTAAGTACGTGCAAATACTGCTATGTTATAGTAATTTAATTTATTTAGTTTAAACATATGTATTGGTCCAGAATACAATAACATTCATGCATATTAAACAATGATATACATGGACAGCTTCATGAATTAGAAGACAAGCGTCTAGGAGGCATATTTGAGTTATGTTCCAAGCTGGATTTTACTTGATAGAAATATGCAATATTAATCAGTTATGGATGCAAACAAACTGTACAATAAGAAACAATTATTTGCTACAATTGTTGCATTTAAACATTTTTTACATACTTACTCAATAACACATGATTAAATAAAACATTATTTTTTCTAATTATTTCAATTACATTTTCATGAAATTATTTCAATTTTGACTTTAGATTTTTTAAACTATTTTAATAGCTTGTTAAAATATTAGG
The DNA here is from genome assembly GCA_007657795.1 of Dreissena rostriformis. NCBI lineage: Eukaryota > Metazoa > Mollusca > Bivalvia > Myida > Dreissenidae > Dreissena > Dreissena rostriformis. Next base: position 109,041 of record VMBQ01002152.1, read on the forward strand.
CTTTTACAGTTTTTTTCACTCAGTTGAAATCGTACCACTTTTTGCTTGGTTTATCATAGTTGAGAACTATTTACTTAACACCATTAGATAACACTTTACATACCTCTACCTGTACTACAATTCACTCTGGCGTCTTGTTTGTCATTGGAACATGAAGTGAAGCTCACATTAAAACCGCCTTCACTTCTACACGACCATATTGACTTTTCATCACCATTACAAGCTACTTCGTACAGCCACGATGGACCTGGTCATTCAAGTAACAAGATAATAATTTACCCGCGTCATGGGAAAATTGGTCTTATGTCATATGCAAACAGCCCCAGACCAGCCTGCACATCATCGTCATCATATCATAAGTGGTTTCTGATAAAGATAGCACTATTTAATCCATAATTGTTTAATATCATTGTTACTTGACTTTTGTTGTCTTTATTACAAGCATTACTTTCAATTTTGTAACAGAAAAAAGAAACTACTTTTTGCGACAAATATTTTTCCAAAGCTCAATTTATCAATCTTTTATAATAAAACAACTAGCCAATAATAAACTCTTCCTCATGAGCCAAACTAAATTCTAAATTATCAAACATTATTAAAAACTGATATTATTTATTAAAATAGAGGACCATGATGGCTCGAAAGCGCTTAACTGAGTTCAATGTACACGAATTGTCGAAGACTTGACCTGGTGATCTAGTTTTTTTCTTAATGGACTCTTGACCTAATTTTTGAACACACTTGACCAAGATTAGAACTTAGATAGATATTGTCAAGATTAACAAGTGATAAAAGTGGCCTCTAGAATGGTAACAAGGTATTTGTAAGATCTGAAATGGTGACCTAGTGTTTTGACGCTTGTGACCCAGATTGAATCTTTGCCTAGAAATTCAGAAGATAAACATTCTGACCAAGTTCCATCTAGATTGAGTCATACATTTTGCCTCTAGAGTCGTAACAAAATTTTTCCAAGATTTGAACTGGTGACCTTGTTTTTTGGACTCAGGTCACACAGATTCTAACCTGGCCTTGATATTGTTAAGATAAAGAGTTTGACCAAGTTTTAATAAGAATGAGTAATAAATTTGGCTTCTAAAAAGTATTTTTATTTTAAAGATTTCACCTATTGATCTAGTTTTCAACCGAACTCGATCAAGATTGAAATTCGGCTTATATATTGTTAAAATAATCACTCTAACCAAGTTTCATCATGACTGGATGAATAATGTTGCTTCTAGAGAAGTAACAAAGTTTTTTACGATTCCTAGATATTTTTAATACAAGGATTTAATGTTTAATATATCTTTCCAACTTTCATAAAGATTCAACGAATGATGTGGCCTTTATGGAGTGGTAACAAGAATAAAAATGACGACACACAATGTTTAACGCGCGACGCCGGAACATGATTTGCAACGACGGACAAAGGACAACGGCTAACCACAAAAGCTCACCATGAGCAAATCATGCTCAGTTGAGATAGAAAGTCCAGGAATATATTTTCAAGCATTTTACCTGTCCCAGCCCCATAGAACGAGTTTGTTGTCCGTCCATCTGTGTACCCAAGCTGCTGACATACCACCCAAGCTTCCCTAGTCGACCATTTATTCGAAACACAGTATGTGCCCCACGTTCCGCCGTACAAAATTTCTACTCGGCCGTTGGACGGCTCACTTCCGTTCACAAGCCTCACTTGGATTCCTGCAAAGACCAAAAAAAATACTGAATGCCTTAAAATTTAAACTGTTTGAGTCTTTTTTGACAGTGAACTTTTAGTTGAGTTTTATGTAACATAAATATACCAATGATGGCACTCAAACAAGTGTGCCTATGACCCATGCATGTGCTATAATGCATCATTGAGGACCTCAAGCTAAGTCTCCTGTATTAAAGAGCAGTCTTTAAATTGAGAATAATAGTTATTAAATCATTATTCAAAATAATTACAAGAATAATGGCACTTAAGCACGTACTAAATTTGGTATTTGTTATAACAGTCATGTAAACAAGAGGAACCAGTGGACCCTTAAACGCTCACATGAGAAACTGTAGCTCAGTGTTAGAATACTCAGTTATATAATCCCACTGGTTTGGGATTACTTTTGACAACAGGGGCACAATATGAACATACATGTATCTTGCAATGTAAGTCTATTTAAATCATTTCACACCACCACACGGGTGTGGCTTAGTTTGACCATAGAGGAATATTTTTAACAATCTTAGTAGATGACGACTATCTAATTTAACATACCAAATATTACACCTATCGGCCATCTCCTTTGAAAGAAGACACCTTTTTAAAAATGGTTTGCTTCTAAAGTATATCTTTAACATTTGACACCTTGAGCAGTGCCTGTTTTGATCCCAGGGACATAATTTTTGACGAATTTTATAAATGACCACTATGTGCTATAATATTCTATATAGTAGAGCTCTGGACCTTCTTGCTGCAAAGCAGATTTTAAAAGTTATTTTCGGACATGTTCATTTAAAAAATGTGACCCCTGGAGCACGGTCAATTTTGCCGCCAAGAAATGCTTTAAACAAACCTTTTAGAGATCCTCTCCATGATGCTTTATACCATATATAAAAGCCATGCGCTCTTAAGTTTCATACGAGAGTTTGTTTAAGGTCTTTCTTTAATAAGTCAAAATAAAGCTAATGACCCTTTGGTCACAGAAACCTTTGACCTCAGGGGCATAATAAGAACAAACATTATAGAGGACCTCAAGATGATGTTACATCCCGTATATGAAACTGGACTTTTCAGACGACAAGATTTGTAAAGTTTTCCCTATTGTGTGTATATCGATGTTTATGAGGTCCTTCCGCATCTGAAATTGCATTATGTGAGGACGCGGAGTGTATGCCAGCACTCCTACCTAATTGACTTACTAGACTCACGAAAGTTGGGACGAATTTTGAATTAGAGCTACATTTTCCAGCTATTTAGTTGTTATTTAAAGATTTTCAATTTGCGTGTGGTCTTGTGTGGTGGGGCAAAGCCGTAGTACCCAGAGGAAACCCCGCTTTTCCGGTATGGTGACCACCAACCAAACTCACATTCTTCTGGGCACGGGAATTGAATCTGGGTCGCTGAGATGAGAAGCGCCATGTTTACCCTATAGTATCATATGCAAAACTGGTGACTCCTGTGGTGAGTCCAGTTTTGACCCACGTAGAATAATTTGAACAAACTTGGTAGAGGATCAGTTTATGAGGTTATATATAGTAAAAAATGTGTAGACCATCGGGTTTTATAATAAAAAAACACACTATATGCATGTAAAGAAAACAAGTAATCCCAAATTTTGACCACAGGGGGATGATCTGTCCACACTTTATAGAGGATCTTAATGCGATGTTACATAACAAATACCCAACCCCTGGGCCTTGCGGTTACAGAGGAGACGATTTTTCTTTCATTGTAAAACCCATTTTATGGCCCAGTGACCTAACTTAATAACCAACTGGAACCATATTGAAGAATTGTTAAGAAGACGACTCAAGGAACACTCCTGTGATTTTCGTCAAATACTGCCTAGAGTTTCGGGAGAAAAAAATCGTTTGAAGAAAAAGTTGACTGACATATACACGTCATTTCACGGACAGATGAACAAAGGACGACATCAAAGTATCCAAAATAGCTCAACATGAACACGTTGTGTTAAGGTAAATTAAAATAAGTCAATTAAGAGAAACCTCATTCAAGTCTTTTATTTTATGTCAGGTTAGGGAAACAATTAACCACGATCAGATGAAAATTGTAGAATCTGTTGAATTTACTTTCTAAAAATGTCACATATAGTACCAATAAGTCTTCCCTTGTAGGTCTGCTTGATAAATAAACTTGGATAAAACACCATGATACCTATGTTTGTGTTTAAATGGGGTTCGACACAGTGACCAATTGCAAACAAAAACCTCATATTATTGAGGGTTATAAAGACAAGTATTTCAATTATTTTTCTTATACCTGAAATACCTTGGCCCGCAAAACAATACACCCTAGCTGCCATCTTATTGGACAGGCAGCCCCTGGTAGGAGTTTCCAGAAATCGGCAGTACTGGATACGTGTTTCGTTACCATGGCAATCCACATTGGTCATCCAGATAGGGGTATTGGAGCCTAGCAACAGAAGGAAGACATTAAAGGACAAACATATATATATGAAATTAATATTTGTTATAAATTTCATTCAAAGCACAAAACCTAATGATGATATCTACTAAAAAAGGACCAAAAATATGTATATAAAGCCCCATAATTTCTAATACTATCGAGGTAAAATCATTAGGTTAAAACAAAAAGTACATAGAGTTTCGAATACAATCATGGTAAAATATTTTAAGTATGCAAACATAAATTGGTCGAAAATAACAAGCATTTCTTAAACATTTTGATGACTGATATTATTCAATTATTAAGATTTAAAAAAAATCTTATTTATAAGTAAACATCGACAAAAAATAGTTTGAAAATGACACTGACAATTTAAATATTCATAAATATTTATTCAAACATTGAACAAAAAAAATAAAAAAAAAATAATCAACTAAAACAGCTTTTGAAATTGAAGTGTCAAAATATGAATGTATCAGCATTACAATGGATAATTCATTACATTTCATATTTTCTTTTTTTTTTAAACTAGCATCTAAACATATCCATAAAAATGACCTGAATACTGTGGTTCAAACGACAGGCCTCCCCCAGAATATTCGAGCTGTCGACACAAGACATCGGCGTCTTTGTGGTCCCAGCCTTCTGCGCAAATCGTGCCATTCATTCCATGTTTCTTGACAACCAAGGTTGCAGGGAATGAATCGAAGGGCAAGACGTAAATTTCTGTGGAAAACAAGTTTGGAATACTTGGATTTACTGCTAAGCTGAAGCCATTTATCAGATCAATCCACTTATAAAAAAGCTAAAAAAACAAATAGCTGGATAACGAACGCACGATTGGAATGAGCCAAAAACAATATATAATAGTTTATATTAACACTGCCTTGTGTATCTGGATATTGTTGGTATCATTAAGCTTGTATAATAAAGAGGAAAATAGTCTTAAACAATGTTGGCTATACGACAGTGTGTATTATTCTGAGATATTAGGTATTGTTTACTATAATTTAGTCCATGAACCTAGATTCACTCACCCGAGATGCCCAGTCTTATACCGAGAGTGCGACAACATTGTATAACATAAAATGGTAAAACAGGCTTGAACAGTGTTCTCCAGAAGAAAAGAAAACAGAAATGACAAAGACACGAATTACAAGCATGATCAGTGTACATTGCCAAATTTAATATATATTTATATATTATGCAAACACATATCTAGAGCTTAGACTTACCATTGTTACCGATGGGGAACTTTGAGCAAATGACAGAGGCATAGTTTGATGATTTGTCAACACATTCACCTGACTCATTAAATGGACACAGGGCTATAGAAACCTCACTCCCTGTACAGTTGAAGTCAGTTACAAAGTCCGAGTAGTATTCCCTTCCAAACGAACCTTAAAAATAAAACACTATTTTGTTAATTTACAAAAGGCCGTATGGCCTTACTATTTAGTACATACATGTTTAAAATCAATACCTGGTTTTATCAACCAGTGATATACATATCCACACACACAATATCCCTACCTGAATTAGGTAGGCTACTCGCTGTTGTTGTTTTTTTTAAATCCCATATTACCATGATTTCATCCTTACACATAATAACATATTAAAGGAAACCATGATTGTTCTATTATAATGCAATATAATAAACACGACGGAATTTCCAGAAAAACAAAACAAATGTGTATGAGTGTTTATATAAATGGAATATTTCGCTTATCAATTGTTCCATAAGAGTATTGTCAGTTTCGGGATTGCACTATTATGCATCAGACGCAAGGCTCCGCTTCTTGTGATGTCAAAACGCAAACCACTCGACTGATACATCTTCTTGGAACAATCCATTAGCGTACTATTCTGTATTTATCAGCTGGGTACTTTAAATGTCAAAATGGCAACCTACAATTAAAGAGATACAACGTATTTTGTATAATACACTTGCATTTACATTTACATTTTCTTTAATCGTGTGTTATTCTTATTTCTTGACATTAGTAACAGAATGTGTACTGATAATTGTAAACCATATTTGTACACTGATATTTATATATTATCTTAACAACGTCCCAACATAATGGGTAACAGGAAAGGATTGCTCCCTTATGTTGTTTAAAGATATGACCAAACTGCTTCTAATATTCATTTTTGTTTGTGCTGTGAATTGATATACTATGTACTGATGTACAAGATCTAAATGCACTTGCAATTGAAAGCAATAAAATATGATTAAACAGTATAATTGACAATTGGTTTCTAACTACAAAATGACTACACAATATTAGATTTTTGCTACTAGCCGAGATTATCAAACACTTCATGTATATTTCTTAACCTGGTTCAAGAGCCTTGCTGTAGGGAAAACCCAGTTCCCTGCACACCAGACGGGCGTCACTGTCGTAAAATCCCTCGGCGCAGACTGTGGCCCAGCCTCCATGGTGATAAATCTGCACTTTCCCTTCCGTCGTGTTCTCGTCTTCTTTTCCATTGGATATTCGTACTGGAAAGCAATACACCTATGTTTGGATTGGAAGCTTACCAGTAACCAACAAATTTAACATTCTCATGTTTTTGTTTTGGATGGCGTATGTTGTTAGAGCACTCGCCCTGTCAGGGAAATCAAGCGATGGTGGCAAAATATTGTGTTGCTGAATAGCCCATTTTAAAAATGATAAATACATGGTTTCAGTATTATTATCCATACTCATTTGCGTAGTAAATACAGTCATTTTTTATTTGGGATAACACAGACAATGACAACCATTGATTTCTCCCCCACCATCCCCAATACAGTAAGCTGTCAAAGATTGAGGCTAAACCGGGGGAATAATTGACACATTGACCTGATTAAATGAGAGTCTCACCATAAGTGTAGCAGACGACACCAGCACTTCTTTGTGCGTCGTAGCATGTTTTGTTGGTGTTTTTCTGCCAGCCGGAGTTTCGACACATAAAAATTGAGCTCTCGTTTCCATGGCAATCAATTGATGATATAACAGACGTTCCACCGATTGATGATGTAAGAGAACTAAATAGTATTACATTCATTACTAGAACCATTCTCATAGAAAACAAGAATGTAGCAGAAGAAAAATTCCGTACAATATTTCTTATTATTTCTTATGTTTAACTTTAAAACCAAATGCCTTAAGAAATGAGTTGTCAGTTAAAAAATCCATTAATACATACAGTCTGCACGGCTAATGTGGGACTACACTTTTTGCCCAGAATGCATTTTCATTTAGAAGATACTTCCTTGAAAAACAATCATACAAGCGGAAAGTGTCGTCCAAATTAGCCTTCAAATCTGAGACGATAATTTACGCACAGGCATTAAGCCTGCGTGGTTTTCCCAGAGACTGGCTTGTTTAATTTCAAACCTTCTTGGTTCCCCATCCAGGAAGCCCAGCTGTTTGCATGCCACCTTGGCATCGCGCAAGTCAATATCACAGATGGTTACGGTAAAAGTGTCCAATATGATCTCCAGGTGACCCGTTTTGCCTGAGCCAGCCAAGCGCAGCGTAGGCTCTGAAAGGTCAAGGGCGAACGATTTGAGAATACCATGAGTTGAGAATAACATTAATGGTATCAGTAGAAAACACAAACTTGACAAGTTGAACAATATGCTTTATCATTAAGTTACACACAACTCTATCATTAAACAACACATCATATAAAATTAAGTTTTATTCTACATCTAATTGTGCACATGTTTATTTTTTCATTACTTTTGAAAGTTGTGTATTTCAGTGTGAAGTCATGACATTAAATAATCATGCTTGTTTACAAAAAAAAATCCAGTGCTAAATTGGGTAAACAAATTTATTATTCTTTATTTTGAATATTTTTAAATAATTGTAATGACTCATGATAGAGTTTTTTTTTAAGAATTGATTAAAAAACTTTTCTTAATGTACATGTTATTTATGAGCGGTCATTTAATATTCCAACATTTAATCTATTGACTAGATATTAATGGCTATTAATCTAGGAATAATACATAGGCAGCTTGTGACCCAGCTAAAACATTTAAAAGCAAGTATTCTGTACAAGGTGATATAATATATTTGTCATTTAGCCTTTGAAATTACTGTTGCAAATGGGACCATAGGAAAGTAAATACGATGGATAGCTAAACCTACCATTGACAGTGTAGCAAAGCACGCCTGCATCCCCAGAGGAGGCCTGACCTTTACACCGTCCCGGACTCACAGGGCAGTCAAACAGCGTCGATTCATTACCATGGCAACCAACAATCCCCATCGTGTAGAGACCATAACCTAGAAAGTAGTGATGTTGATGACTGACAAAGTAAAAAAATTACTGTGACGTGTTTGGCAACAAATAATTAAAAATTATCCCCGGCTATGTTTAAAAGGTAAACTTCAGTTTAATGAGATGTATTAAGCATGGCTTCTTCATTGTTTTTATTCCTGTTTGTTGTAAAATATTTAAATATGTGGGTTCATACTGAAATGCTTGCAGTTAAAAATGGATATGATTGACATGCTTGGACAATTCTTCATTATTTAGTTGAATAGAATTTAATATATGAGCCGCATCATGCCAAGATGGGTATTATGTCATATTTGGCCAGCGAAGCCAAAAACCAGCATGCGCATTCACGCAGTATGGTCAGACGCTACCCTATCGGCTAATGAAACCACAAAACCTTTTGTGACTTTATAACGAACAGGGTAGCTCCTGATCAGAATCCACGAATGCGCTTGCTGGTCTAGAGCAACTCTAGCTGCATATGAGATAAGTCCTTCTTATACACAACGTGAGTCAAAATAGGTTAGCCATGTTTTGGTGTTGAGCTCATCGAAACTTGCATGCTGATAAGCAAAATTAAAACACAGTGACTCCGATAACAAAATATTAACAAATCTTTTGAATAACAGCATTTGTAATTTTAATTAAACCAGTAATTGAACCATATTCACATCACTTAAACATAACAAGGATTCAACGTGAAACTATAAATTGTTTATTTTGTCTTTATTTTTGCTATATTTTATAGTTTACGTTCACGGTAAGTTTGTGAAAATAAATCCCAAATATTCAAAAGACTAAAAAAATACTTTACGCTAAAATGACACTGTAACACGTACACCGACCTGAAAAAGTATACGTGTAGGCCATTCCGCCTGTGAAGCCGAGGTGGCGACACACAACGTCGGCGTCCTTGTCGTTCCAGGCGTCGGCGCAAACGCGGCCCCAGATAGCGTATCGCTGGATGAGCACGCGGCCCGTCTGGTTGGCCATGTCCGTTCCGTTACTGCCCTCTAGCTTCAGCCTCGGCTCTGAACGGATAAAACACATATTTCGATAGCTATGCTATTTTCTGTAGCTAGCAGTTAGTTGTAATAAATGAAGCCGTATTAAGAACGTTTATTGAACGGTCTCCACATGTCAAAATACCCGTGACATTAAAATCAAATTAAATAATGATCAAGGTTTTACCACAAACAGTTTAAACACTTGGCAAAAATGGTTTAAATACTCAAGGTTATATATCCATTGTTTTAATATCACAAACAATACCACGCCAACTTTTGCATATCGCTTATACAACGGGTATATTGTGTCCATAGTTATAACGAAATATTACAACAGAACACAACTCAGTTTTATATGCAAAGGGGAACAAACGTACGCACATAACAAATGCTGCGGTTAAAAAATCTAATATTGTTTAACTTATAGTTGATACACGTTGACACACAGCAAATTGGCAACATGCTTGTGTTAAATGAACAACTTATTGCTTCTTGTTATAACTTGTAATGGCACTTTTTAAAATAAACTATTCATGCCATCAAATCAAGCAATTCTCATGTTTCTGTCATCATATTATCAAAAACCACAACAATGTACATATATTTAAAAATTCAACCATCTTTCAACTCACCCTTGGACAAAGTTCCATTAAAACATGACACAACGGCATAGTTAAGAAACGTGTCATTTTGGCAAGCGCGGAACTTGTCATATGTGCAGTTGAGAATGCTCGACTCATTTCCGACACACGTAATATTTGGTCGAACATACGACGTCCATGTTGGAATATTATTAAACGAACCTATTGCTAGAGGTATTCCATTCTGCAAAACAGTAGAGGACAGACATCAGTATGAACATTAAGGTTTATTAAAAAAACATGTTTTTGGTTAATTGTTGTTTATTTGACAATGAACAACAATATATAGTTCTTATGCGTGGCTATTAAACTTCAAGGTCACTAGCACAGAATGACAAATACAACAATAATCTGAAAATGTATTAAACTCACATATGATCAGTCACAAAATTTGCATGTAAAATGAAAACGCTTCTTGTATAATGATGTTCTATAGTTGGGACTTCTTATTGCATTATAATTAAGAATTGACAATCAGGATAAATTTTTTAGGTTGTCTTTCGGGAGATCAGAATGTATCATTTAACGTTCTAATAAAATATAAGGCTTAATTTTTCATTTTGTTAAAACAAGGGTCATTAGAAAATTTAAAGATAAAAACATTAATGATAAAGCCGAGGAAATGTATACGTATTATCCCTAGTAAGATATTGAGATTATTTTTTTTTTCGGGGAAAGAGTGAACAAAGGATTCCTCCTTATAAAACATCATTACTAAAGTGCTTGCAAGTCTTAATCAGATTTCTAATCTTCCATTTCGATATAAATTACAATGAAAAAATAGAAGAGGTCTCTATTGATCAGTGAAAACTTTGCTAACATGTATTCAACACCACACTTAGCATAGTTTTGCCTTGACCCATGAAATAATGGTGTCACCTGAAAGCCGAGTTCGAAGCAGACTATCTGCGCCTCCTTGTTGCCAAATCCTTCACCGCACAACACCGACCATGTATTCTCCATGATCTCAACAACACCATGAGAATTGTCACCCCTGGATAAACGCACTGAAAAAGGGGGAGATACTGAAATATTGTATATAAGAATGTTTATGTTATATATGAAAAAGCCTAATTTTGAGTATATGAAAGATGTTTCATGTTGATAGATGCACTGAAACAAGCAGATAAGTGTAATATTGAACTCAACTTTTAAATGTTACAAACAACAAGTATATGAACGAGGTTTCAGTATTCTCATTAATTTACATTTCTGGTATTTATTGATATCAGCCGATTAAGCGTGTATGAATGTTAAACAAAATTATAGATGGATCTCATCTATCTTTTACGACAAATATTTATCACGTGATAACAAAATCACATAAATATAAGCCAGCGTGCAACATTGAAGTATTTTAATTGATAAAATATACCAAACTAATTGGTGTTGTGTGTTTTTTTATGCCATATACTGTCCGAATTTCGACAAAACTACGCCAGTCTAGGATTATTTTCAATAGACCCTTTTCACATTCCCGAAATCATTTCTGTAAGAGTTGCCTCTCTTAACAAAACGAATCTAGAATGCGGCTGACGATGTGAAAGCTGGGATTGCCTATATACGAAAATATAATGTTCGGTCTGTAAAACGTTCAATAAAATAACACAATTTTGTTCTATGTGTCACTAGACGTTTTCAAGTTGAGTAAACTTAATTTTGTTTTTATAAAAATGTTTCCAATTCTTTGTTTATAATAAACATATATTTAACGATCGAAACATTATAGACATCATCATTTTGTTAATTGCTAAATAAATTATATTATAAATGTACGATTGTCAAAGTATATTGATCGTGGCTAATTTCATTAAAATTTACAGAATTAACGACCGAAAGTAATTAGAAGGGAATCTAGGTACCCATAGGTTGGGTAAGTTTTAGCAATAAGCACGCATAACCTCTAAAGCATTGATGTCATTGTCTATCGAACTGCTTTTGCTACAAGACATTGTAGATGTGTTTTATTTGAGAATCAAATTTCTATACATTAATTACCTCGCGTAAAAGTTTCACATAGTATGTGTGATACAAACGGAAAAATCACATTAATTTGTATCTGTTAATGCATAGCAATACTACCTTCGACAGCCATTTTATATCTATGTTTTCATTGTTGTATATCTGAGCACAACATATGTACCTTTGCTGTAATTATATTTTAATAATTTAATGAACATTTTGTTGTGTGCCATAACTAAAGGATATTAAATAGATGTTTTATTTATTTTTTACCATTTCGTTTTTTGCTCAAATGTGATAACACTTAGTAAACTAGTGAAGATCTTACACTGTGCGTCAATTGAAAGGCAGGAAACTAACTTTTCATTGACATACAAACATAGAGATAAAACAATGTTAATATCTTAAATTTAGGACTCAACTGTTCACCATTTGGTGTCAAAGTGGCTGGCGATCAAACTAGAGTATGGTGTTAAAATTTATCAAACAAGGTTTGGCAGTAATACGTCGACTGCAAGTCTCACTGAAAGAATGCTTGTTTGCACTGATCCTCATTAGCGACACTTTATTATGTATATTTACACGCATCATTATGATTTATACATGTTAATTTTGTTTATAAGAAGTACATTTATTGATTATTTATAGATAATAAGCGCAAAATGGCCGCTACATATATGCAGACAGTAGTAACCATTATAAAACTGCGCATCGCGAGCCTCGTTCTGGATTCATCAATAATTATTGTGCCCTGATAATAGCTAAAAATAGGAATGTGAAACTCGTCTATTGGAAATTGATTTTTTTTATATTATTAAGAAACTTAAACAATAGCATGTGCTAATTTGTTTGACCAGGAAACAAATCAATTATACAATTATAGACGTATTAAGTAATTAGGAAAATAAAGTACTTGTTTTATTCCCATTTGTTAAAATTACTGTAATTCAAGCCATTTAATTATCATCAGAAATAATTTCATGGTTGTCAGAAAGTATAACAGCTAAGATCCAATAATATTTCATTTCTTTGTAACATAACGCTCAGTAATCCAATATAATGTTCTTTACATGATCACACGAATCAAACTATGGTAGGCGAAGCCAATCAGGCATCAGATACCACCAAATTTCCATTTTGTAGCATATAACGGGTGCGTCGTTATCATGGGTGTCACATGAAGTATTCTGGTATGATATCCAGACCTTCTTTCTGTAGTGGACGATGTTAGATTCTTAGCCATAGCAACAAATACCGTTCATCATCACGTGACTTTCCTTAAAACATTCCTTCTGCCTTGGAGCCTAGTTCAGGTGTTTCAAATGTTACATTAATATCGGATTCCTTTCAGACCACATCTGGTAAGCAAATTGTTGTAAGATATCACTAATCTCGAAATTTATCTCAAATTACATAAATAATATTCCAAAGTTATCCATGATTGGTTAAAACATATGCATTTGAAGTGTTGCACATAGCATTAAAAATGTGCAGACAAATTCCTCCAAGTGTTATAGTTAAGCATCATTACATTATTCTCACAAGGACAACATGTTATCAAAAATAAGCAGCTTCTTAACAGATGGTTGATATCTCTTTCCCTCAAACAAATTATTCGTTTTAGATTCTGTACACTTATTGCAATTAAACAACCACTGGACAAACTCAAGGCTTCAAGATTTTCTTGGAATAAAGTTCAAAGAAGAAAACTTTTGATAGAATTCCAGAAACGTTTTCTGACTGAAATTAAACATGTATAAATTTAAGTAACTGTCGGTTTTTGTTTTATACATTCCATTCTCGAAAGTACTAAGGCCTGAACTAAACTATTTGTTATTAAAAATATTTTTGTCACTGAACATCCTTATCTAAATGGGAAATAACTTGTGCATATTAGAAGTTAAAAAAAAACAAGTAGGTGACCTACTTTCATTCCTTATTTGTTTGGGGGGGGGTGATATTTTACTGCAAACAAATCTTTGTGTTTTGATGGGGGGCTGAGGGACTGTAAGACTGAACAGATGCTCCCACAATAATATACTGCTGATTTACTCTCAAGGATTCAACAGTTATGCTAGTAAGAATAAATAGCAATCATTTTATTTCATGTTTATTACAGCGCTTATTGCATACTCAGTACAGTTTTATTTTCACTATTGCTTTCATTAAAGGATTTATAATTTTATTATAGCTGGTTGATGTATATACCAGGTTTTGTCAATGTCAGTTCATGATTAGATAAAAGATATCAATGGTACTGACCTCATTTAAAATACAAATGTTTGCTGAGAACTTTTCTTTAACAAGTTTTCCACAGGTAAAAAAAAATAATGCCAAAATAATATAATAAGATACATGGCAAAACCGAAAAAGAGAACACGGGAGGTAACAATAATATTCTAGACGTGAACTCATTTAAGACATCGTCCTAGTATTTTAATATCGCTGTTATGCATTGTTGGTGTAACAAAGTAGTTTAATGTTGCTGTAATGTATTGAGGGTGCCAAATGGTATATTGATGTCACTGTAATGCACTGTTGGTGCCAAATAGTATTTTGATGTTACTGTAATGCATAGTTGATGCCAATTAGTATTTTAATGTTACTGTAATGCATTGTGTGTTCCAATTAGTATTTTAATGTTACTGTAATGCATTGTTGGTGCAAACATATAAATCTACTTGTTATCAAGAGCAAATATTCGTACTGTTTAACAGTAACGCAAAATATTACATCGCCTTTTCCATACTACGTTCTTTAGAGAATTTAATAGTCAATACTTTTTAAGGTTGTATTATTGGTAAATTGCCAGCTTTGTAATATAAACACTGCACTATCTGCCATTAAGCACGAACATTATCAATATACAACCATAGTACAAGCATGAAAAAGGCAGTAACCGGAGAGCCGTTTATTGAACAAATTGTTAGTGTACAGGTGTACGTTCAAAACAAGTACCAGTGGAAAGGTCCTAATAACGCTGTAATTACCGGTAGATTTTGTTCAAAGAAAATTGCTCACTGCGTTACACCCGTTAGTTGAATATCGGCGTACTTCAGTTCTCTTGTGACTATTTACCTGCCAATTATACCTGTTAATCTTGAATAACAACTTATATATATATATATATATATAAATATATATAAATATATGAATACA